>NW_025566091.1:0-83632 GCF_020424385.1 Procambarus clarkii | reverse complement strand
GCATCATAGAAACTCTGTCCATTTGTCTCAGGACTACGAATCCCGAGCGCTGTCAACTCAGCCGTCATGTCAGCTAAGAAGGTGATATGGCAGATTGAACAAACGTCTTAGAAATATTCTAAACATCTTATGATTCTATTTAAGATATTTGAAATGATGTTGAAATACTTTAAAGTCACCTTAAGTACTTGTAAGTAATAACGGCGAGTCATCTGAAGTAATTGTAAGTATTGTAGCCGCTTTGGGTCACTTTATCTCAACTTAACCTTGCATTACTCCGTAACTATGAAATTAGCTTGTTAAGTTTTGTCCTTAGGGTGTTCCGTCTTAATGGGGGGGCGCTGCCCCCTGAAGACAAGGCTAAACTTTAAACTTTCTAATTACACACGTGGTCTGGGTAATCTCTCTCTCTCTCTCTCCTCTCTCTCTCTCTCTCTCTACTTTCTCTCTCTCTCTCTCTCTCTCTCTCTCTCTCTCTCTCTCTCTCTCTCTCTCTCTCTCTCTCTCTCTCTCTCTCTCTCTATCTCATAAGATAATCGTGTGTGTGTGTGTGGTTAATGCGTAACCTAACCTATCCTAACCTAGCCTAACCTAACCTAGCCAGGCATATTTCTTACCTGTTATAGTGGCTAGAGATGAAGCCACCGGATAGGTCACACTGGGCAGTACACAAGTTGTTATTCGTCATAGCTGTCTATCCATCCCATTGTCAAGGCTATCCATCTATCCATCTGGATACCAACTCGGAGAGAACTCCCATAAGAGTTTCATGGTGTGAGAGAGAGAGTGAATACCATTGTCCTATTTGGCAACAGTGATTTACAGGAAAATAATGCTTTTTTAATGTAAAAAGAATAGGTCAAAAGGAAACTCTGTTTACCGTAAATACAGATTTTGAAAGTGGAAATCTGGCGAACGATAGCCTGGCGAACCAAGGGTATATATAGCACTGGGAAAGGGGTGTCAGGATAAGGATTTGGGATGGGACGGAGGGAGAAGGAATGGTGTCCCAACCACTTGTAGACCGTCGGGGATTGAACGCCGACCTGCATGAAGCGACACCGTCGCTCTACCGTCCAGCCCAAGTGGTTGAACATCTCTCTCTCTTGGTCACTCACAAACATTATTATCTCGTATGTCCGGAGCGACAGACACTCGATGTTTGCATAACTTTCATCGATAAGCTTTTTCAGACATGCTGTAATTCTCACGTCCATATCTCGCCTACACATTGCCCTCCAGTGTCCACCCGTGGCACTGGCCCTCACCAGTGGCACTGGCACTCGAACGTGGCACTCAATTCACTGCTTGTGGCTCTTCATCGACAAGAGCTTGAAAGAGAGCTGCAAGAGTTACAGCCCCCCCCCCCTCCCCAGTTCAAGGCGCTGGAAGGCTTCAATGTTCCCTTCAGAGAGGGGGGCAACTCCCCCCCTTACAGTGATGGGGGCAACTCCCCCCCTTACAGTGATGGGGGCAACTCCCCCCCCCCTCCTCCTTCCCTTCGACAGAAAGATATCAGACAATAGACACAAAGTATCATTCACAAGACACAATATATCAGGGAAAATATCAGATATCAGGCAGTATAAATAAGATCTCAGTCAGCAAACTTAAGATATGAGGTACAGAATAAAGTATCAGGCATTAAAGAGCGTCTTAGAGCCAGAAAGAGAGAGAGAAAGAGAGTTCCCAAAGACGAATCTTGATATACCTTCTTTAAAAATTTTAAAGGCATATTTTCATGTATTATTTAGATGCGGAGATGAGGTTTACCCGCGTGGAGATGACCAGGAGCTACCAGTATCCTCTCACGACCTCAAGTACCAGTACCAGTACCACCAGTACCAGTACCACCAGTACCACCTCCACCAGTACCAGTCCACCAGTACCACCTCCACCACCACCACCAGCAGTACCACCACCACCACCAGCAGTACCAGTACCACCTCCACCAGTACCACCCACCACCACCACCACCACCACCAGCAGTACCAGTACCACCTCCACCACCACCACCAGCAGTACCAGTACCACCTCCACCACCACCACCAGCAGTACCAGTACCACCTCCACCACCACCAGCAGTACCACCATCAGTATGGTGACCAAACCACACACTAGAGGATAGAGAAACGACGACGTTTCGGTCCGTCGTGGACCATTGCCTAGCCACACACGACGTTTCGGTCCGTCGTGGACCATTGCCTAGCCACACACGACGTTTCGGTCCGTCGTGGACCATTGCCTAGCCACACACG
The DNA here is from genome assembly GCF_020424385.1 of Procambarus clarkii. NCBI lineage: Eukaryota > Metazoa > Arthropoda > Malacostraca > Decapoda > Cambaridae > Procambarus > Procambarus clarkii. The sequence continues at coordinate 81,374 of NW_025566091.1, read as the reverse complement.
ACGTTTCGGTCCGTCGTGGACCATTGCCTAGCCACACACGACGTTTCGGTCCAGGACGGACCGAAACATCGCCTTCTCCTCATCTTCTGGTGTGTGGTCTGGTCATTATATCCTCAGCCACGTTATTGTGACTCCTCGCCTGCATATGGATCCCCAGTCCGTCATCTTAAACAAAGGCCCAAAGTCCATTCCATCCACCCGCCAACCCCCAAGCTGTTTATGAATGTAAAACGGTCTACACACGACTCACAACTGATGACGTTCGAACACTTCCGGAACAAGTGCTTCACTGACGACTTGTGTTCGAGCCACAACGCTGTAAATGCTTCACCCACGTACTACAAATACAAATAATCGCCAACAGAACCTAAACACCTAACCTAACCTATGCCTAATTATGCATTGAATATTATTGTAAAATAATTTATAACTTTATATATTAGAACCAATTTATTTTTTCATTATACATTCTTAAAATAGCTGAATGAGTGTGGATAGTGGGAGGGGGGTGGGGAGTTTGGGGGGTTGCTTCTCTAACCAATCCGACTTGAGGACAGGTTGCCAAATCGCATCTGTGAAAGTACTTCATCCACTTACATCAAATATATCCATATATATATAAACACCCCTACACATCTAACCTATCCTAGATCTAGTTATACACCTAATTATCATATACGTTAGTATTAATTTATACTCGAGATATCATAGCTCTTAATCACATTAATTGACTAAATGCGGTTTTTTTAGGGGTGTGTGGGGCCGAGGCTTTCAGAAGGTGACAATGGCGCCCTGAGCCACTGTTTACGTTGTAATGATGCGATTCAACAGCGGAATTACTCTTGAAGATTATAAGATTGACTTGCGGACAAGTGGTGAATTATTTGCCGGAGGAGTGTGTGTGTGTGTGTGTGTGTGTAGAGGAATTATTAACTGGTCAACTAGCACCCCAGACCGCCTCTGTTGTTGACTCAGAGACCAGTAGAGGACCGGCTGGCAATCCGTGTACACACATATGTGAGGAGAAATATGTGTTTTAAAAACACCTGTGTTGACCGTCAAACTATAGAACACCGCTATAACAACACCATCAGTGACTGGAACTAAGGGACTGGATCGTTGAACAACGGAACTAGTTACCGGATAACACGGATGACCGCTGGATTGCTTCAAGCGAAGGTTAGACACATGTATGGATGAGTCTTGGATGGATGTAAATATTAGCTCCTTCGCCTCCTCCAATAGCACTTAAATAGCTTCGTTTAGTCGCATTTTCTTATGTTAAACGCGCATTTTCTTATGTTAAACGCACATTTTCTTATGTTAAACGCGCATTTTCTTATGTTAAACGCACATTTTCTTATGTTAAACGCACATTTTCTTATGTTAAACGCACATTTTCTTATGTTAAACGCACATTTTCTTATGTTAAACGCGCATTTTCTTATGTTAAACGCACATTTTCTTATGTTAAACGCACGTTTTCTTATGTTAAACGCGCATTTTCTTACGTTAAACGCGCATTTTCTTATGTTAAACGCGTATTTTCTTATGTTAAACGCACATTTTCTTATGTTAAACGCACATTTTCTTATGTTAAACGCACATTTTCTTATGTTAAACGCACATTTTCTTATGTTAAACGCACATTTTCTTATGTTAAACGCACATTTTCTTATGTTAAACGCACATTTTCTTATGTTAAACGCACATTTTCTTATGTTAAACGCACATTTTCTTATGTTAAACGCGCCTAGAGTCAGTATGTATCTCTGACAGGAATTTGTATTCGTGTAAAAATGTGAAATGAAGATGATATCGTGTTCTGTCTAAATGTTTACGAATTATTTCTGTCAAGACGATGCCTGATAGAGTTTTAGACGCTGTATATGAGAACCTTCGCTATAGCGGTCACTGGATAGTGTGACCAATAGATGAGAATCTTCACTCTTAAGAGCGGCGATTGTACTCATAATCGGGCCACTGTATGTCATACACGGTGATACATAATACATAATCGACGGGTTACAGAACAAGGCTACCAGCTTGTTCTGTATCATTACGTGTGCACACGTAATGTACGTATGCGTGTACACACGTACACGCGCGTGCGTGTGCACGTGTTTCACTATATATATGTAGAGGCCTTTTTTTTTGCTAATTTTGGTGTAATCATAGAAGACTATTATTAAATGTAATCACTTTGTATACACCTTTTGGCCTTTTATTACTCCTGGTCACTCAGACTTGGGCCCTGTCTGTCTGTCTGTCTGTCACTCTGTCTGTCTGTCACTCTGTCTGTCTGTCACTCTGTCTGTCTCTGTCTCTATCTCTGTGTACCATATTTACACACCCCAGGCCCTACCCACTTCAAGTCATGTGTGGTGCCTCACTGACCCTCTGCTTTAAACTCATGTGTGTGTCTTAAACTTTGTCCTCCACTTTCTGCTGCTTCTCCGGCCAGCCTCCTCACCTGCGGAGGTGAGACATGGTGAGAGACATGTCCTCAAATGTCTGTCTCTCTCACCTGGGTCCATGTCCTCAAATGTCTGTGTCTCTCACCTGGGTCCATGTCCTCAAATGTCTGTGTCTCTCACCTGGGTCCATGTCCTCAAATCACCTCTTTTCGTTGGAAGGTTTGGATCTTTCAGTACGTGATCATGTCCCCCTCTACCCCCCTCTCATGTCCCCACAGCTGTCAACCGGCTGTGTTGGACTTTGTTAATTAGTTACAACAACATGGATCCAACTGCCTGTGTTGGTCTGCGACCTGTTTTAGTTAGACCCCCTTCAGTGCCTGAGTCTGTGGTCTGTTGTTTGTGGTCTCTTTGTTTGTGGTCTCTTTGTTTGTGGTCTCTTGATATATATATATCTCGCCCATTGGTTAGCATTCTAGTCTAAGGGGAGAATTAATGACGTCACTAAGTCCTTCGGCTCTGCTATTGGCCAGCCACGAAGAAAACAAACATTGTCGAGCATGCGCAGTGGGGCCCTCCCCTGCCAGGGGGGCCCTACCCTGCCAGGGGGCCCTCCTCTGCCAGGGGGGGCTCACGAAGCTAAGCCCTTCAGAACACACATCTGCCTCCCTTGGGGCTCTAATATCAGGAGCTCACCGCTGAGTATCCTAATCTCCCTTCAGAATATCCTAATCTCACCCAAGAGCATCGTAAACAGGCTGTGATTAGCTTGATTTTTTGTATAAATATGGAATGCTGATTTGGAAAAAAAAAACCTAATCTAACTTGAGAAATAAAGAGCCACTTTTAAGCATACTTTGGAGGTCGGGAAGGTGGTATTTTGTTAGCATTTTTATATCACTTATGAGCATCTGAAGCGTGTGATATCACTTGGGGGATATTTAGGAGTCACTGGGGGATATTCTAAGGTCATTCCGGATCATCCTTACTTCATGAGGAGAGGTCGAGGGCTGTGTTGCGTAGGATCATCCCTCCACGCGGTCTGAATATTAATACACACACACACACACACACACACACACACACACACACACACACACACACACACACACATACACACACACACACACACACACACACACACACACACACACACACACACACACATACACACACACACACACACATACACACACACACACATACACATACACATACACACATTCAGAAACTTGTGTAAGGAATCGTTCAGAACCCTGTATACCACTTATGTAAGACCAATCCTGGAGTATGCAGCTCCAGCCTATAGTCCATACCTAGTTAAACACAAGACAAAGTTAGAGAAGATTCAGCGGTATGCCACCAGGCTCGTCCCGGAACTGAGAGGATTGAGCTACGAGGAAAGGCTAAAGGAGCTGAACCTCACATCCCTGGAAAACAGAAGAGTAAGGGGAGACATGATAACCACCTACAAAATTCTCAGGGGAACTGACAGGGTGGACAAAGACAAACTCTTCAGCACGGGTGGGACACGAACAAGGGGACACAGGTGGAAACTTAGTACCCAGATGAGCCACAGAGACGTTAGAAAGAATTTTTTCAGTGTCAGAGTAGTTAACAAATGGAATGCATTAGGCAGTGATGTGGTGGAGGCTGACTCCATACACAGTTTCAAGTGTAGATATGATAGAGCCCAATAGGCTCAGGAACCTGTACACCAGTTGATTGACGGTTGAGAGGCGGGACCAAAGAGCCAGAGCTCAACCCCCGCAAGCACAAATCAAGTACATAGGAGGTCTGGTAGCTGAACAGAGAGCGCGCAGGACTCGTAATTCTGTGGCCCAGATTCGATTCCCGGACCAGACAGAAACAAATGGGCAAAGTTTTCTGCATCCTCATGCCCCCTGTTACCTAGCAGTAAATGGGTACCTGGGAGTTAGACAGCTGTAACGGAGCTGCTTCCTGGGGTGTGTGTGGAAAAAAATAATTAGTAGTTACAGTTGATTGACAGTTGAGAGGCGGGCAGAAAGAGCAGGGCTCAACCCCCGCAAGCACAACTAGGTGAATACAACTATCTTGAGGTTATCTTGAGATGATTTCGGGGCTTTAGTGTCCCCGCGGCCCGGTCCTCGACCAGTCCTCCACCCCCAGGAAGCAGCCCGTGACAGCTGACTAACACCCAGGTACCTATTTTAAAGCTAGGTAACTAGTTGAACACACACACAGACAATAGTTATATATACGCAACTTTTCAATGCTGAAATGTCGCAGCACAGCCTCTTGCAGCAATGCTGATGCTGCTGCCAACAAAGTCAAGGAAGGTCAGGTCAGCGGGTGAAGATAAGGGGTCATAGATAAGATATAGAAGATAAGGGATAAGATAAGGGGGGGATAATCAACCAACAATCAACCAACCAGGGTCAGGTGAAGGGGAGGAGGGGTTGTGAACGAGCTGGTTAAGCTGTAGAGGGGTGATATCAGGGGGTGTGGGGAGGTGGGGGGGGGGTGAACCAGAGGGGGTGATAGGGGGGGAAGGGGAGTGGTAAGGCGCAGGAAAATCGAAGCCAGTTCATAAGGTTCTCCATTTGTCTTGTGGGTTTGGTGAAAGTTTTCCCCCGTGTGGGGGCGTAATGCTGCCTTAATGTTCCCTATATTCCAGCCCCTTTTCCCCTATATTCCAGCCTATATTCCAGTCCCTTTTCCCTATATTCCAGCCCCTTTTTCCCCTATATTCCAGCCCTTTTTCCCTATATTCCAGCCCCTTTTCCCCTATATTCCAGCCCCTTTTCCCTATATTCCAGCCCCTTTTCCCTATATTCCAGCCCCTTTTCCCTATATTCCAGCCTCTTTTCCCCTATATTCCAGCCCCTTTTCCTTATATTCCAGTCCCTTTTCCCTATATTCCAGCCCCTTTTCCCTATATTCCAGCCCCTTTTCCCCTATATTCCAGCCCCTTTTCCCCTTTATTCCAGACCCTTTTCCCCTATATTCCAGCCCCTTTTCCCTATATTCCAGCCTCTTTTCCCTATATTCCAGCCTCTTTTCCCCTATATTCCAGCCCCTTTTCCTTATATTCCAGTCCCTTTTCCCCTATATTCCAGCCCCTTTTCGCTATATTCCAGCCCCTTTTCCCCTATATTCCAGCCCCTTTTCTCCTATATTCCAGACCCTTTTCCCCTATATTCCAGCCCCTTTTCCCTATATTCCAGCCTCTTTTCCCTATATTCCAGCCTCTTTTCCCCTATATTCCAGCCCCTTTTCCCTATATTCCAGTCCCTTTCCCTTTATATTCCAGCACCTTTCCCCTATATTCCAGTCCCTTTTCCCCTATATTCCAGCCCCTTTTCCCCTATATTCCAGTCCCTTTTCCCCTATATTCCAGCCCCTTTTCCCCTATATTCCAGCCCCTTTTCCCCTATATTCCAGCCCCTTTTCCCCTATATTCCAGCACCTTTTCCCTATATTCCAGTCCCTTTTCCCCTATATTCCAGCCCCTTTTCACTTTCCTCTTGCCCTCCCTCTTCTTCCCTTTTCCCCTCTTGTTCCTTTTCTTCCTTGTCAAATATTCTCTCTCTCTCTCTCTCTCTCTCTCTCTCTCTCTCTCTCTCTCTCTCTCTCTCTCTCTCTCTCTCTCTCTCTCTCTCTCTCTCTCTCTCTTCACTTTGTTACATCATTCTTTCCTCCTTTTGCTCCTTTTATACGTTTTCTATCTACTCTTTGGCTTCTATTCTTCTCTCTTCCTCTTGTCCTCTTTGTCCCCTCATCTTCTATTCTTCCTTATTCTTGTGGGTTCCTTATTTATCTTATTTTCTATCATTTTGTTCAATTCTATTTTCATTTCATTTGTAACATGTTATACATTTTCTCCAGACTTCGAGATTTAAGCTCCGTTTTGTGAGTCCTGTGAGTCCTGTGAGTCCTGTGGGTCCTGTGAGTCCTGTGAGTCCTGTGGGTCCTGTGAGTCCTGTGAGCCTGTGGGTCCTGTGAGTCTGTGGGTCCTGTGAGTCTGTGGGTCTTGTGAGTCTGTGAGTCCTGTGGGTCCTGTGAGTCTGTGGGTCCTGTGAGTCTGTGGGTCCTGTGAGTCTGTGGGTCCTGTGAGTCCTGTGGGTCCTGTGAGTCTGTGGGTCCTGTGAGTCCTGTGGGTCCTGTGGGTCCTGTAAGTCCTGTGAGTCCTGTGGGTCCTGTGAGTCCTGTGAGCCTGTGGGTCTTGTGAGTCTGTGAGTCCTGTGAGTCTGTGGGTCCTGTGAGTCCTGTGAGTCCTGTGGGTCCTGTGAGTCTGTGGGTCTTGTGAGTCCTGTGAGTCCTGTGAGTCCTGTGGGTCCTGTGAGTCCTGTGAGTCCTGTGGGTCCTGTGAGTCCTGTGAGTCCTGTGGGTCCTGTGAGTCCTGTGAGGCCTGTGGGGTCCTGTGGGTCCTGTGGGTCCTGTGGGTCCTGTGGGTCCTGTGAGCCTGTGGGTCTTGTGAGTCTGTGAGTCCTGTGAGTCTGTGGGTCCTGTGATGAGTCTGTGGGTCCTGTGAGTGTGGGTCTTGTGAGTCTGTGAGTCCTGTGGGTCCTGTGAGTCCTGTGAGTCTGTGGGTCCTGTGAGCCTGTGGGTCTTGTGAGTCTGTGAGTCCTGTGAGTCTGTGGGTCCTGTGAGTCCTGTGAGTCTGTGGGTCCTGTGAGTCTGTGGGTCCTGTGAGTCCTGTGAGTCTGTGAGTCTGTGGGTCCTGTGAGTCTGTGGGTCCTGTGAGTCCTGTGAGTCTGTGAGTCCTGTGAGTCTGTGGGTCCTGTGAGTCTGTGAGTCCTGTGAGTCTGTGGGTCCTGTGAGTCTGTGAGTCCGCTCTAGGGTCAATTTCCAGATCAGTCTGGCCCCGGGGAGAAAGGAATATTTCACGTCTCAGATAACGCAGAAGGAATTTGAGTTGCACAAGATTTACAGTCTTGAGCTGTAAGCGCTGATGCATTATTTGACCGCATTCGGTGTATACACACTATATATGCAGCATACATAGAGTATACAGATAGTATACATAGGTATTAAACCACACATCCCTGGACTAGCATATTTTCTTTCAGTATTTTAACGTAGATACGTCAGAATCTTGTATTTTTATTACATGTATAGTATACATAGTGGCGGGGAGTATACATAGTGGTGGGTGAGTAACAAGAATTACAGTGCTTTTTGAGTTAATTATAATTCCTCATCAGCTTGTATATGTAAGCTCCGCCATTGAATTTCTTCATTATTATTTCTCAAAAGCACTCAAAGATAATTGTTGTAAATTATAGCTTGGTTAAATTATGAGCCTTTATTAACAAACTCCAAGTTTAACAGGAACACACTCAACTCTTAATGTAAGTCAACCCACCACCTCCTCCTGAGTCAACTTGGCCAGCGCGCCGGGAAGTCATTAGCTAGAGGACAGGTCACCATGTCAATTCCAGGAATAATTCGTCCTGTAGTTCACGCTGAGATGTAGCCAGAGGAGCCGAGCTACTTGTTCTATCTTGAGGTTATCTTGAGATGATTTCGGGGCTTTTAGTGTCCCCGCGGCCCGGTCCTCGACCAGGCCTCCACCCCCAGGAAGCAGCCCGTGACAGCTGACTAACTCCCAGGTACCTATTTACTGCTAGGTAGGTAACAGGGCGAATTTCCTAGAGACCATATACTTCCTGGAATTCAGCCGGTGCCTCCAGGTCTCTTGGAAATGTGTCCTTGAAGTAGTGTGGCATCGTTCCCGTCGTGGGGGGATATGCCCATTAACAGAAAGCATCTACAAGTTCCCGGTTGCTGGAAACTGCTCATTTAATAGAGAGGAATTACAAGTGGCTGATCCCTGGAACGCTCTCACTTCCTGGAGGAATAGGTCCATGTCTTGTGTAGAACTTTTCCAGGTGGACCAACTGGAAATTTTCCTGAAAGACTTTCGCCAGTTGGAGACCAACTCATTCTTTTAAAGCGAAGTCACTCTCTTCAATTATGCGATAAGAATGTTAATAACATTTTACTGTAAATGTCTCTTTTCTTCGAAGACTAATACCAATCAGAAAATGTTCACATCTGGTTAATGCCAGTTGCAGGACGCAACAGTTAGATTGCACAACGTCCAGCAGAATCAGTCTTAGAAGGATTTCCATCTTGTGGAAATAACCATCGAGCAAGAATAACTTCTGGAAACTCCCTGAATACACCACAAGCTGAAAATGTACACACAAAAAAATCATCAGCTTGAAAATTTCAGGGAAAACTTTTTTGGCGAGAAGTTTCGAGGAAAGTCAGTAAAGGGAAAACGGTTCGGTTCCCCAAAAAAAATCACATTGGCTTATTTATTTCCTGCAGTGTCACCCTGTTGAAGAACACAATGACCTCCACGACACCCAGCCTCTGACACAACGACCTCCACGACACCCAGCCTCTGACACAATGACCTACACGACACCAGCCTCTGACACAACGACCTCCACGACACCCAGCCTCTGACACAATGACCTCCACGACACCCAGCCTCTGACACAATGACCTCCACGACACCCAGCCTCTGACACAACGACCTACACGACACCAGCCTCTGACACAACGACCTACACGACACCAGCCTCTGACACAACGACCTACACGACACCCAGCCTCTGACACAACGACCTACACGACACCCAGCCTCTGACACAATGACCTACACGACACCCAGCCTCTGACAAAGCGACTTCCACGACACCCACCGTCTGAAATAACGACCTCCACGACACCAGCCTCTGACACAATGACCTACACGACACCAGCCTCTGACACAATGACCTCCACGACACCAGCCTCTGACACAATGACCTCCACGACACCCAGCCTCTGACAAAGCGACTTCCACGACACCCACCGTCTGAAATAACGACCTACACGACACCAGCCTCTGACACAATGACCTCCACGACACCAGCCTCTGACACAATGACCTACACGACACCTAGCCTCTGACACAATGACCTACACGACACCAGCCTCTGACACAATGACCTACACGACACCAGCCTCTGACACAATGACCTCCACGACACCAGCCTCTGACACAATGACCTACACGACACCTAGCCTCTGACACAATGACCTACACGACACCAGCCTCTGACACAATGACCTACACGACACCAGCCTCTGACACAATGACCTCCACGACACCAGCCTCTGACACAATGACCTACACGACACCAGCCTCTGACACAATGACCTACACGACACCAGCCTCTGACACAATGACCTACACGACACCAGCCTCTGACACAATGACCTACACGACACCAGCCTCTGACACAATGACCTCCACGACACCCAGCCTCTGACACAATGACCTACACGACACCAGCCTCTGACACAATGACCTACACGACACCCAGCCTCTGACACAATGACCTACACGACACCAGCCTCTGACACAATGACCTCCACGACACCAGCCTCTGACACAACGACCACGACACCCAGCCTCTGACACAATGACCTCCACGACACCAGCCTCTGACACAACGACCACGACACCCAGCCTCTGACACAATGACCTCCACGACACCTAGCCTCTGACACAATGACCTACACGACACCAGCCTCTAACACAACGACCTACACGACACCAGCCTCTGACACAATGACCTACACGACACCAGCCTCTGACACAATGACCTCCACGACACCTAGCCTCTGACACAATGACCTCCACGACACCTAGCCTCTGACACAATGACCTCCACGACACCAGCCTCTGACACAACGACCACGACACCCAGCCTCTGACACAATGACCTACACGACACCAGCCTCTGACACAATGACCTCCACGACACCCAGCCTCTGACACAACGACCACGACACCCAGCCTCTGACACAACGACCTACACGACACCACCCTCTGAAATAACACCTCCACGACACCCAGCCTCTGACACAACGACCTACACGACACCCAGCCTCTGACACAACGACTTCCGTGCCTATCTCCTTCAGTCGACTAACTTCAGAACTTCTTGAAGAATTAGATCCCATAAGCTCGTTGCTGGAATGAGTTTCTTCCAGCAGCAGAAGTTTTCTTAGAAAATTTCTGTCGTGGTCGTAGTTCATCAGCGAGAAGATAAGTCCTGCTCTCAGCAGCCACTGTCTTTAAGACTGAAAGCTGGAGAAGTTATTTTCCTCGCTCGAACAACATCATTCCCCCCCCCCCCTTTTCCTGCTGGAGACAAGTTATTTCCAGGTGTTCCAGGCTGTTAGCTGGAACGGAGGTTCCCACTTCCAGCAGCGAATGTTCTCTCAGACTGGTCGACGTAGAAGCACTTCCAGCAGCGAATGTTCTCTCAGACTGGTCGACGTAGAAGCACTTCCAGCAGCGAATGTTCTCCCAGACTGGTCGACGTAGAAGCACTTCCAGCAGCGAATGTTCTCCCAGACTGGTCGACGCAGAAGCACTTCCAGCAGCGAATGTTCTCCCAGGCCGGTCGACGTGGGAGCTCTTCCACCTTCCAGCAGTGAGAATTCTCCAGGCCAACTGCTGGAGTCGACCCACTTCTAGCGTCAAGTGGTCTTCAGGTTAGGCGCCAAAATGGCTTTTGTACTCTCTGGCGTCCTTGGACCACAACTGAGCCTCGGGCGGGGAAAAAACAGGCGAGATTTTGTTGTCCTGTCTGGAAATCCATTTTACCAAGGGAAAGGAAAGAAGGAAAATGGAAGGGAAGGTAAAAAATGGGAATATGGAAGAGACTTTTCCTTCCCAACAGCTTACTCTATATTTTTTCTCTTGATGCGCTTGTCTCGTTTCTTATTTCTGTCTCATTCATTGTTTTCCGGTGGTGATAAGTAGGGAAGCTAGTGATAATATTTGAGACAATTGAGAGGCGGGACCAAAGAGCCGAAACACAACCTCCTCTCAACCACAATAACACCAGTACAATTAACCTTCACAACAATCCCACACGAGCCACAAAGACCAGTTCGAATCCCTCCTGTCTTTTGTTGATATTCATAATACCCCCCTCCCCCCTCGGGGCCAAATATTAAACCGATACACTTTTTGGAAATGAAAAAAGCAGTAGAAAAAAGAACAAATCTATTGCAACGGCCTTTTAAAAGCTTTGATTAAACGCGGCGTCTCACTCTGTCAATTGCAACATCCGAGGCTATAGTCTTTATTGACCTGGGTTCGAACCCTGGCTCGTTTGGGAGGAGGAGATTCGAACCCTGGCTCGTTTGGGAGGAGGGGATTCGAACCCTGGCTCGTTTGGGAGGAGGGGATTCGAACCCTGGCTCGTTTGGGAGGAGGGGATTCGAACCCTGGCTCGTTTGGGAGGAGGGGATTCGAACCCTGGCTCGTTTGGGAGGAGGAGATTCGAACCCTGGCTCGTTTGGGAGAAGGAGATTCGAACCCTGGCTCGTTTGGGAGGAGGGGATTCGAACCCTGGCTCGTTTGGGAGGAGGGGATTCGAACCCTGGCTCGTTTGGGAGGAGGGGATTCGAACCCTGGCTCGTTTGGGAGGAGGGGATTCGAACCCTGGCTCGTTTGGGAGGACGAGAGAACAGCAGCGAGTTAAGAGAGATTTAGTTCGCTAAAGAATTAGTCTTTTTCTCGCGTGACTGTAATTCCGGTGTTGAGTCTTAATGGGGGGGAATTGGACTGGTTGGGATATCCCAAACCAGTGTTGGGAGGGATATCCTAGCCAGTTGTGGGTTGGGATATCACAACCAGTGTTGGGTGGGATATCCCTGCCAGTTGTGGGTTGGGATATCACAACCAGTGTTGGGTGGGATATCCCAGCCAGTTGTGGGTTGGGATATCCTCTGGTATCGAGCCGTTTATTTTTGTAAAGGATTATTATAGTGTTTTTTATAATCTTCAGTCTGGGAAAAAAATATTATATAAATATTCCTGTTTTAAATTCAATTTAAATTATTTTTGTTAACAGTAATAATTTGTGTTGTGTGACTTTGATGCCAAATGATTCGGATTGTTCGATTAGACTATGATGGGAGGTTTTTTGCTTCTCTCTCTGTCTCTCTCTGTCTCTCTCTCTCTCTCTCTCTCTCTGTCTCTCTCTCTCTCTCTGTCTGTCTCTCTCTCTCTCTCTGTCTGTCTCTCTCTCTCTCTCTCTGTCTCTCTCTCTCTCTCTCTCTCTCTCTCTCTCTCTCTCTGTCTCTCTCTCTCTCTCTCTCTCTCTCTCTCTCTCTCTCTCTCTCTCTCTCTCTCTCTCTCTCTCTCTCTCTCTCTCTCTCTCTCTCTCTCTCACGTGATAGGCGCTCAGTCCCCGAAGACGTAAAGTCTGTCAACGAACATCATCTAACATAAAATTTGATTGGTTCCTCGGTGCCTGAATGAAGAACGCGTTCTCCTATTGGCTGAACACAAGCAAGAGTGCAAATGTTACGTAAATCGTGATTGGCCCAACAGTATTGCCAACGGCTGGAAACCCACATAAATATATATATATAAAATATATTGCAAAAAACATCTATATACATACAAACTACCTTTAAACTTTACGAACTGAAAGCGATACACAGGAGATATGTTAACGACATACAAAATCCCTAAAACGACCTAAATGGGCCACAAAGATTTGAAGAATATAACTAAATTGAATTAACTATATTCAGTCTTGAATCAAGTGAATCACTGCATTAAACAACCCAGGGTGCTGACAAAGGCGGGGCCTAGGAGCTAGCTCTCAACATCTCCAAGTACATCTAGGTGAGGAGATACAGGTCGGTACTGCATACTCTCCAAGACCGATTCCCAATAGCCTTAGAGGCGGCTGGAACACGCGAATTGACTCGTTCGTCGACCTTATGGTCTCCGCTGGTTAGTAGAGAGACAGGAATGGGGGCAAGAGAGGCGTATGCAACTGCGGGATGTGAAGCGAAGTATATTTTGCTGTTTTGATGCATAGATTAGACAGACAGAGACAGAGGGACACAGAGGGGGTAGAAACAGACAGAGGGACAGACAGAGACAGACATAGGGACACAGAGGGGGTAGAGACAGACAGAGGGACAGACAGAGACAGACATAGGGACAGAGACATAGGGACAGAGACAGAGGGACAGACAGACAGAATACACTCACTGTTATCTGTTATCGTACAGATAATTAGGAAGATACCATGCATATATCCCCCCCCCCCCCACGTCTGTCGAAATTTTTTTTATTAAACGTCTTTAATAAAGACATATCATCACTTTGAACCAGTTCAATATAACAGGTTATCACATCACTTGTTCATTACCAAATGAACACTCCCAGTGTCGCCTCAAGGTATAACAGCTCACCCGCTCAACTACCATAACAAACTACGTCATTACGGAACTGTCCTGGGCCTATACGACGTTATCAGTGGTTGAGGGAGCCATCAACCGCTCTCCGGATTGATGATATACTCATCAAGATTGTGAGACACAGACAGTGGAGATTATGCTATATACGGACGGGGGGGGGGGGTTGACTTGAGAACTGGTAATTTTTACTATTGTCAAGTTGCAATGATCAACTTTCAACCCGTCGCATCCTTAAAGGTCGTTCTTCAACTCGAAGCATTTTACTCAACCCCTGAAAAAAAAATGCCTTTAAAATATTCTATTTTCAATTTTTGTAAATGCTTGTTTGAAGGTCCATGAACAGGAACACAAAATGGGCATTTGTGATAGTGAATTTGTGATAATGAAATGCAAGGAATGCTTGCAACAGCTCAGCAAAGATAAGGTATCAAGAATCTAATTTCAGAGGAAATGCTGAAATTGCAACTTCCCCCCCCCCCACCCCCACCCCCCCACACCCCCCCCCCTGTCAATCATTTCAATCCTTGGCATGGTGGAGGTTGTGGCTCCTATCTTCTTCTCCTTCTCAACCTCTAAGAATAACTTGTGTTAAGAAGATACATACATATGTAACATAGTGGAATCGTCATGTAATTGGGAATATAATTTTTCCCCTATCTGTGAATTAATGTGAATTATTTTCCTGAACAGTTGAGTTTTCCCTTAAAAATCAGACCTGTGGTCTAAGGAAAACGTATTTAACGTGTCAGAAAACGGGAATTGCTTTGAAAATGGAAATCGCGTAACAGAAAATGAGTATCAGCTTATAGAAAATGGTAATAGTGTGACAGAAAACGAGCATCGTTTCATAGAAAATGGAAATAGTGTGACAAAATGAGTATCAGCTTATAGAAAATGGTAATAGTGTGACAGAAAACGAGCATCGTTTCATAGAAAATGGAAATAGTGTGACAAAATGAGTATCAGCTTATAGAAAATGGTAATAGTGTGACAGAAAACGAGCATCAGTCCATAGAAAACGGAAATAGTATGACAGAAAACAAGCATCAGTCCATAGAAAATGTAAATAGTATGACAAAAAACGAGCATCAGTCCATAGAAAATGTAAATAGTATGACAGAAAACGAGCATCAGTCCATAGAAAACGGAAATAGTATGACAGAAAACGAGCATCAGTCCATAGAAAATGGTAATATGAAAGCACCAATAATCAATATATCTTCTTGTCCATACTGTGATAAAACAAACATATATTAAAGCTGGAAACCTGAAAACTGGCATATGAAAATATGAGTAAATATGAACGTCGTTTGAACTGGGAAAAGAAAATGTTGAATACGTCACAGAGAGAATTTCTCCAATAATCTTGTTCAAATTTTCTTAAAGATGATTGGCTGTCTCGGTGAGGGGGGGGGGGGTTGTGGTGGTAGAGGGTTTGGGTAATTGTGGTAGTGGTGGTTGCCCACCACTCCAGCCCTGTACCCATGCCTGTACCCATGTCTGTACCCATGTCTGTACCCATGTCTGTACCCAGCTCTGTACCCAGCCCTGTACCCATGTCTGTACCCATGTCTGTACCCATGTCTGTACCCAGCTCTGTACCCAGCCCTGTACCCATGTCTGTACCCATGTCTGTACCCAGCCCTGTACCCATGTCTGTACCCATGTCTGTATCCATGTCTGTACCCAGCCCTGTACCCAGCCCTGTACCCATGCCTGTACCCATGCCTGTACCCATGTCTGTACCCAGTCCTGTACCCATGGCTGTACCCCACTCTGTACCCAGCCCTGTACCCATGCCTGTACCCATGTCTGTACCCATGTCTGTACCCAGCCCTGTACCCATGTCTGTACCCATGTCTGTATCCATGTCTGTACCCAGCCCTGTACCCAGCCCTGTACCCATGCCTGTACCCATGCCTGTACCCATGCCTGTACCCAGTCCTGTACCCATGGCTGTACCCCACTCTGTACCCCCAGTTCAACAGATAGTAAGTAATTAAAACTATATCTAACCATCCATTTCCCTCCCTAGAACACGACTCATCAATCAAGTACACCCATTTCAGAATCGCCTTTGGGAGCGCCGGGCCAGGATTCGAACCCGAGCTACCCGCTGGAGAGACCTGCGTATGCTGTAACCGCTTCGCCACGAAGTGCTCTATACTCTAGAGTCCATTAGGCCTAAACACAAGGTATGTATCTTTATTTTGAACTCCATATGTATGGGAGACCGTATATGTGTATGTGAGTCTGTATATATGATGTGATTGCCGTAAGGTTATCTTGAGATGATTTCGGGGCTTAGCGTCCCCGCGGCCCGGTACTCGACCAGGGCCTCCTTTTTATTACACCCCCCCCAACCTCACCCCTCAGGAAGCAGCCCTTAGCAGCTGTCTAACAAAACCCCCAGGTACCTATTTACTGCTAGGTGAACAGGGGCATCAGGGGTAAAAAGACTCTAACCATTTGTCTCCGCCTCCACCGGGGATCGAACCCGGAACCTCAGGACTACGAATCCCGAGCGCCGTCCACTTAGCCGTCAGGGCTGATTGAGCTCTTATCCCCGTAAGCGAGTACTTAAGAGTAACTCCGACGAACGTACACATATTGACGTACTAAAACCATATGTAAATAGAAGCATGAGCTGGTACACATTATATGTGACCACATATGTATCTGTATGTATAGATGATTGATCATTCATGTATCTGTATGTATAGATGCAAAATTCCTTCATTAATGAGTATACACGAGAAAAAAAAATCGTATTCATTGATGGAGACATTTAATGTAATACATAATATACATTATGTATACATTTCAATCAAACTGACCTAACAGTGTCACATAAGCTAAAAAGGGCCTAACTTGAGTACAATTCGACCGATACTAAATATTAAATAATATTTAATAAGATAATTACTAAGTAATTATCCTAGATAATTACAAAGTAATTATCCTAGATAATTACTAAGTAATTATCCTAGATAATTACTAAGTAATTATCCTAGATAATTACTAAGTAATTATCTAAATGTCGTGATATTTATATAAACTCCCGCTTATATAGAACGAGCATCTGCGTATATCCACGTATATATATATATATATATATATCATACACATCCATGTATATATCCATGTATCCACGTTTCATTCTGAGTAAAGTCCTTGGAATATTACTTAAAGGAACCATAGGGTTATCTTATCTTGAGGTTATCTTGAGATGATTTCGGGGCTTTTTAGTGTCCCCGCGGCCCGGTCCTCGACCAGGCCTCCACCCCCAGGAAGCAGCCCGTGACAGCTGACTAACACCCAGGTACCTATTTTACTGCTAGGTAACAGGGGCATAGGGTGAAAGAAAGGGTGACTTCTTTCAGTATTTGAGCTTGTATAAGGGATATATTATGTTCTTAAGGAGTTATGTGGTGTGTTCACTTTGGCTTCTTGTTCATCTATATCCACCTAGTTGTGCTTGCGGGGGTTGAGCTCTGGCTCTGTGGTCCCGCCTCTCAACCGTCAATCAACTGGTGTACAGGTTCCTGAGCCTACTGGGGGGTCTATTATATCTACACTTGAAGCTGTGTATGGAGTCAGCCTCCACCACATTGCTGTCTAGTGTGGCGGTGTGCTGCTGTTGGACCTTCAGTGGTAGATATGGTAGTGGTAGTGGTAGATGTGGTAGTGGTAGATGTGGTAGTGGTAGTGGTAGATATGGTAGTGGTAGTGGTAGATATGGTAGTGGTAGTAGTAGATATGGTAGTGGTAGTGGTAGATATGGTGGTAGTAGTAGTAGTAGATATGGTAGTGGTAGTGGTAGATATGGTAGTAGTAGTAGAAGTATTTGTGGAAGTTATAGTGGTATATGTAGACATGAGACCCCCCCCCCCTCTCATCTTCCCCCCCCTTTCTCTCTCTCTCTCTCTCTCTCTCTCTCTCTCTCTCTCTCTCTCTCTCTCTCTCTCTCTCTCTCTCTCTCTCTCTCTCTCTCTCTCTCTCTCTCGCAAATATTCCTCCGTTATTCCCTAGTAAACATTCATTAAGGTCAAGTTATATCAAAGTTCAGCAACAATCAACATTGACTTACAAAAGAAAAATGTTGAAAAACACAGCGAAAATCTTAGAAACCCCCGCCCCCCCCCCCCCACACACACACACAGATAGAACGATCTAAAATAATCACGACTAGAACATGGAATTTGAGAGGGGGGGGCTAACAAACAAACAAACACAGGGGAAGGGTTGGGGGGGGGGAAAGTATGGGTAAGGGGGGGCTGAAACTAGGGGGAGGGGGAGGGGGGGGGACATGCTAGGGAGGACTAGCTTTACCCTACAAACATTGTCGCACATCGTTTGAGGGTAAGCCCCCCCCCCCCCCCCCCCCACCCGCTCCTGTGCCAGGTAAGTCCACTACGGGATCGCCATAGCCCGTGCTACTTGGAATTTTTTGCTCCAAGTAGCGAATTTTAAACAACAACGACATGTTTGAGGTAAAGTAGGGGGGGGGGAGGATCACTGACACTTAAACAGCATCGAACCCCCCAAAAAACATACATAAAATAAAAAGAAAATACTCTGGATTTGTATCTAAAAAAAAATTTGGTTTGGTTCTATACAGGACACAAAACATTCAATATACTTCTCAGTATACTTAGGGATATAAATACATACACTGGATGCGTTTATTTATTTTTTTTTTTGGGGGGGGGAGGGATGTTTTACTGGGCAAGAAATCATTATTCTGAAAAAATAGGGATTGTTTTTTTTTTTAGCAGTGAAATGAATTATATTGTTGGTCTACATCATTGGGTCAAGCGAGCTGTTCAAACAAAATTTTTTGATGGATTAATGTGGACTAAAACTCGATTAGTAAACAAAAAATAGGTTGTGAAGGAATTTAAGAAGAAATGAAATAGCCCCCCAAAAAAAAGATTTCAAAAAAGTTTAGGTCTTTTTCTGTGATCTGTATTACCGAGAGGAGGAAATACATCCTTGTGGGAAGGTATACATTACGAAGATACAGTAAATGAAAGTTCCTTCTCCAGAAGGAACTTCCTTCTTCTATTCATCAGACAAGTTAAGGATGTTTAAGATCCTCTCCTGTCAAGCCAGAATGAAGAAATGTCAAGTATTACTTTGCTTTCTTGACTGTAATCATGCTGTCAGACCCTTGACGTCTGAGTGGGACTACTCAGACAACAGTACCGATTGTACCAAGAGTCTTGTGAACTAATGAACATGTTTGAACAGCACACACAGAGATCACACTAACGTGATGCATCAAATGAACAAATCCACAAGGGCCGTGACGAGGATTCACGGCCCTTGAGTCGATTAAGGCAGTGTCTGGGATGCTCCCAGACGCAGGTTCGAATCCTCGTCACGGCCCTTGTGGATTTGTTCATGTTTGAACAGCCGCCGCTAAGGAAGGAATCCTTGAACCTTACGGAACATGTCACCAAACTTACACCACACTCAGGTCACATCAGGAGACATCATGCACACACTAACAAATTGATTGAACAACATCTAGATTTGTCTAGGAAATTTATGCATTTATATAGGTCGATTTTTATAAGAGTTCGAGACATGATGAACATACTCAAAGTACAAGCAAGGTTACTCACCCATAGCTGCTCCTCGACGCTGGAGGGTGGCTGAGTCGTCCTCCTCGAGGGCTCAAGTGCTGCTTCAAACTGCTTTCTGGGGGTGGATGAGGGTGGAGGTGGTCCTCAGAGGTGGTCCTCAGAGGTGGTCCTCAGAGGTGGTCCTCAGAGCGTCAAGAGCATGTTACCTCGGTCCTTAGCCACTCGACGAGCCTGTTATCAAATCCTCAGGGAAGAGCTCAAGAAATCTCCCGAGTTTTCTCTTGCTATAATCTATTGTGCTAAAGTATAAAAATAGAAAACCATTATTCGTTCTATACACTTTAGGCGAGCAGTAACATGCTTGGCATCATAATAATACTCGTCCAAGGGTCTCGCGGTGAGAAATTGGAAATACAAATTTGGTTTTCAATGGGGGGAAAGTATATATATATATATATATATATATATAGGTTTTCTAGGAATTGTTTTCTCACAAGAGACGAAAGTGGTGTTATGGCGGCGAGGACCAAGAGGTGCTAATGGCCACAAAAGGCAATCATTGCTGATAAAGGTGTTCTGCAAAAGTGGGTTTTATCACGATAGAGCGAGGGATGAACACCGGGGTGTGTGCAGACAGCAGCAGCAGCAGAAGGAGTATAGTGGAGACTGTTACCGTCCACTGCCCGTCACCTACTCCATGACACTTGTGTCCTTAGAGTACAGTTGGTCCTGTCACCAGACGGGTCGCACCTTCCCTCTCCGCACCCTGTCAACTGTCTCCTAAATCCTGTCCTTTTGGGGGCCGCAAAGAGGGAAGGAGAGAGGCTGTTCTTATCGATTGTTCAGTGTGTTTAAATTTTTTTCCTCTGTGTTTGAAGAGCGAGTTAAATTGTTATTTTGAAGAGATATTCACATATATTATTTGTGTCCGTTTTCAATACCTGGGTGATGTGAGTTGGTGTTTATTGATCTAGTGCCTCATCTGCGGTGCCTTGGGTTATGACAGACCTCTGAGGGAACTCTTAACTGCTTCCTCTGATCACCAGAGCCCCGTTCGGTCCGCAGGTGAGGCTAGTTCCCGCCAATTAAGACGTACCTGAACGAGACAGGCGGCTGTACGAGCCTTCCAATTTCAATTGAGGTCCTTGAGCACCACCACCGCCGCCTTCTTGCAATTGCACGATGCCAGGTCACGTCTTGCTAACCACTGAGACACACTCGTGAATAATTAGCCACAGAGCCAAGAAGCTTCGACGGTCTCGCACGCCATTTGATGTTTCCCGCGTTCAATAGTGAAAGTCCTTTGCACTACCCCTCTGAGGCCACGTGGCTAACGACACCGGCTCAACACTAAAGAGCCTCTCCTCTTCCAGGTCAAAGAGCGAGGGAAGTAGAGAGAGAGAGAGAGTGTTAACCGTCAGAATGAGAGCTCTCTCACACACACACACTACCCTCGGCTGTGTCGCAGATCACACTGAGGGGTTTGGCTTCGGTGTGGCCACAACCAGGCTCTATCCTTCGCTATCCTGCGCATCTGTACCACATCAACACAAACCTTTCTCGTCGGCTTTTTCTTCCCTCCTAGATCGTCCTGTTGGTGGGGGGGATAGAGGAGCGTGGAGGAGCGGGATAGACTGTGGAGGTGTTGTGGTGGTTGATGGTAGGGGGGATGTGGTTATCGTGACTCCGCCAGCTGAGGTTTCTGGTTGGTGAGTCCCTCAGGTGAGTTCTGCTACTACGCCGCCTCCTGACTCTCTGGCAGAGTCCACCACACACTCTCCACACCACCACCACCCCTGCCACAGTCCACCACACACTCTCCACACTACCACACCCCTGCCACAGTCCACCACACACTCTCCACACTACCACACCCCTGCCACAGTCCACCACACACTCTCCACACCACCACCACACCTGCCACAGTCCACCACACACTCTCCACACTACCACACCCTGCCACAGTCCACCACACACTCTCCACACCACCACCACACCTGCCACAGTCCACCACACACTCTCCACACCACCACCACCCCTGCCACAGTCCACCACACACTCTCCACACTACCACACCCCTGCCACAGTCCACCACACACTCTCCACACCACCACCACACCTGCCACAGTCCACCACACTCCACACCACCACACCCCTGCCACAGTCCACCACACACTCTCTACACCACAACTTCCAGAACTCATTAATGCAACGTATGTCAGACCACTGCTAAGCTGTGCATCGCTAGCACAAAGTCTCCTCACTGAGCACAAAACTTTCTGCGAAATATTACAAACGTTTCATAAAAAGTTTTGTCAAAGAATTGAAAGGATTAAACTATGGGGACAGATTGATGTAGCAGAATCTCACGACACTGGCGGAAATAGAGGAGACATGATCCGTATATCTAAAATACTCGTGCAGGGAGGAGTGGGGGGGGGTGAAGAGTGAGTAAACAAAAGCATGATTGCCAGAGGGCCAGAGTGCCAGGATAGACCAGAGGGCCAGGATAGACCAGAGTGCCAGGATAGACCAGAGGACCAGAATAGACCAGAGGGCCAGGATAGACCTGAGGACCAGAATAGACCAGAGGGCCAGGATAGACCAGAGGACCAGAATAGACCAGAGGGCCAGGATAGACCAGAGGACCAGAATAGACCAGAGTGCCAGGATAGACCAGAGGACCAGAATAGACCAGAGGGCCAGGATAGACCAGAGGACCAGAATAGACCAGAGGGCCAGGATAGACCAGAGGACCAGAATAGACCAGAGTGCCAGGATAGACCAGAGGACCCAGAATAGACCATAGGGCCAGGATAGACCAGAGGACCAGAATAGACCAGAGGGCCAGGATAGACCAGAGGACCAGAATAGACCAGAGGGCCAGGATAGACCAGAGGACCAGAATAGACCAGAGGGCCAGGATAGACCAGAGGACCAGAATAGACCAGAGGGCCAGGATAGACCAGAGTGCCAGGATAGACCAGAGGGCCAGGATAGACCAGAGTGCCAGGATAGACCAGAGTGCCAGGATGGACCAGAGGACCAGAATAGACCAGAGGGCCAGGATAGACCAGAGTGCCAGGATAGACCAGAGTGCCAGGATAGACCAGAGGACCAGAATAGACCAGAGGGCCAGGATAGACCAGAGGACCAGAATAGACCAGAGGACCAGAATAGACCAGAGTGCCAGGATAAGCTAGAGTGCCACAGAGCTCTGGCACTCTACCTGTTGACCTGCCCTACAAGGTAGGGGGCATTACCTTATATTTCCTTGAACCATCTAAGTCTCCAGCTTCCACTTACGTCCTCTTGTCCTACTTCCTCTAAATATAAAGAGGCTGTCATTCTCCACCTTACATAATCCCCCGAAATATCTTGCATGTTGGGATCATGTCCCGTGTGTTCTACTCTCTACAGTTGTGAGACTTAGTTTAACTGTAAATTGACCTCGTATCTCTGGCACTAATCTTGTTGCAAATCTCTGTACATAAATGGTACATAAATGGTATAGATTAACTGGAAAAAGGCGTTATTCAGGTTTTAAATGGCGTTCTAATGTTTGTCAGCGTCTCATATGCCGCCGATGCTACCTTGTGTGTGTCTGTGCCTCTGATATTGGTGTTGGAATAATATCCACTCCCAAAATTATTTATGTTCCTCATTCCTGTAGTTGCCTTTCCCTTTTTATAGTGTATATGCTAGTGTATATCTTCCTCCCTCTCCCATCTTTATTACCTTGCACTTCTTGAGAGTTGAACTCCAACAGCCATTTGTCTGCCTACTCCTGGAGTTTGTCAAGATCTTTCTGTAATTTTCTGCAAGCATCCTAATTAGCTCTGCATCGTCTGGAGGCATTAGCTTGTACGATGTCCCTCCACCAGTCATAGAGCCAGTCCACCAGTCATAGAGCCAGTCCACCAGTCATAGAGCCAGTCCACCAGTCATAGAGCCAGTCCACCAGTCATAGAGCCAGTCCACCAGTCATAGAGCCAGTCCACCAGTCATAGAACCAGTCCACGAGCCATAGAGCCAGTCCACCAGTCATAGAGCCAGTCCACCAGTCATAGAGCCAGTCCACTAGCCATAGAACCAGGTCTTAGTGACTCTCAATTTCACTTCCAGTTTGAAACCTGTCATATTCTGCCCTTCAGGTGATCCCTTCAGCGCCTTCCCAGGTGCCCAGACTGGTTTTTCCATCTTGTTCACCAGTCATTTATGAGGCGCAGTATCAACTGCTTCCTGCCACTCTTGGAAGCTGCAGTCTACCCAGTCTTCTTTACCGTAGTTGAGGGGGGAGAGAGAGAGAGAGAGAGAGAGAGAGAGAGAGAGAGAGAGAGAGAGAGAGAGAGAGAGGAGAGAGAGAGAGGAGAGGGAGAGAGAGAGAGAGAGAGGAGAGAGAGAGAGAGAGAGAGAGATGAGAGAGAGAGGGAGAGAGAGAGAGGAGAGAGAGAGGCGGGGCCAGACGTAGCCACGCCCCCACACCATTGAGAGAGAGAGAGAGTGTGTGAGAGCACAAGGCTCTCACTCCGATCAATGTTATTTCATTCATTGTCTTACGACACTTTTTCCCCCCTTACTCTGCTACCTCTTTCCCCTCTCCTCTCCCCTCTCTCCCCTCTCTCCGAGTCGGTTCCTTTCCCGGCACAGTGGAAGGGGAAAAATGGACAAACGTAAAGGAAAAATTCAACAGTGAGTTCATCTCCACCACTTGTAAAGGCATGCTAGAAGACAATGGGTGTGTGTGCGTGCGGGGTGTGTGAGTGGTGTGAGTGTGTGTGTTGGGGTGTGTGTGTGTGTGTGTGTGGGTGTGTGTGTGGGTGTGTGTGTGTGTGAGTGTGTTGTGTGGTGGGTGTGTGTTGTGTGTGTTGTGTGTGTGTGTGTGTGGTGTGGGGTGTGTGTGTGTGTGTGTGTGTGTGTGTGTGTGTGTGTGTGTGTGTGTGAGAGAGTGTGTACACTACACAATGTTTGTGTTGATGGGATGATCTCGGATGTAGGTTCGAATCATCGTCACAGCCCTTGTGAATTTGTTCAGTGTGTAAACTGCTAGAAAAGCCGGGTCCAGGAGCTAGGAGCGTGATTCTCCAGGCACAGTAAATACATATATACACACAGCCAGACCCTATTCTTACACCATCTTCCACAGCAATTGTTTTTACCTCAAAGATAAATAAATTAGATGGAAAGTGGACCCCTGGATTGAGAGAGAGAGAGAGAGAGAGAGAGAGAGAGAGAGAGAGAGAGAGAGAGAGAGAGAGAGAGAGAGAGAGAGAGAGAGAGAGAGAGAGAGAGAGAGAGAGAGACTTTTGGGTCTGAGACGGAACGCTAACCAGTAAATCGTGTGAATGTCAGTCTCAATCATGGCTTGAAACCTAGCTGCTGCTGCTTTCATGTGGGCGTTTTCAAACTTTTTGGTAATGTTTTTGATGATGGGGGTTGAGCGGATTGAATGTTTGATGGGCAGAATAAGGCAGAAGAACAGAAACAGACAGACAGACAGATAGACAATAGGTGAGAGAGATAGAAAAAAACCGTTTGTACCGTTTCATTCAATTTGAATTTGAATTGAACCCCGGTACATACGACTTCCGTCTTAGATGTAAATATATTGGAATATATGAGAAACGGTTATGTTATAAGTCTCCATAATTATAGATTTCATATTTCTGGCTATTATTAAGTATACGGTAAACTTTTTGTGATATATATACGAAAAATCATTCATTATAAGAGGTAATATTCTCGATTCCTATCAGAGAAAATGGAAGGGATTTGAAATTTTTCGGGGGAACCTGACATGTCAATATCAGAATTTAATTAATATCAAACGCTTCATATCCAAGAATACTTTCCATATTATTAACGTTGATTTGAAAACCAGAAATTCATAAAATATTGGTTCTGGATTTTTTTTTATTGCATTCAGAGGAGGATGCAAATGGCTGCAACGCATTGCAAGGATTAGACGATTTGGTCCCTTTGTGAAAGATATTGATTGGTATTTATTGGTTTGATTAGATTGATTGGATTGAAATTGATTATTACAACCTCACCACTTAATCACATACACCAATCGCCTTCCCTTGTTTAAGTAAGAGTGGTTGCTGAGTACTTACAATAGGCATATGCAATAGGCCTATACTCTCTCGTTTTCTTTCTCATGTTCTTGATTGTTTCAAGCGCAGGTTAGACATATACGAATAAGATTGGGTGGGTATAAATAGGAGCTGCCTCGTATGGGCCAATAGGCCTTCTGCAGGTACCTTCACTCTTATGTTCATTTGAGAGCTGTAGAACTCTTAATATTTGAGGAGCAGGTTCTTCAGTAAATCCATCCGGGTGATGGAGACATTTCACCGTCTCACACCCTGCTTCGAATCCCTCACAGCCTGCTTCGAATCCCTCACAGCCTGCTTCGAATCCCTCACACCCTGCTTCGAATCCCTCACACCCTGCTTCGAATCCCTCACACCCTGCTTCGAATCCCTCACAACCCTGCTTCGAATCCTTCACACCTGCTTCGAAATCCTCACACCCTGCTTCGAATCCCTCACAGCCTGCTTCGAATCACTCACACCCTGCTTCGAATCCCTCACACCCTGCTTCGAATCCCTCACACCTGCTTCGAATCCCTCACACCCTGCTTCGAATCCCTCACACCCTGCTTCGAATCCCTCACAGCCTGCTTCGAATCCCTCACAGCCTGCTTCGAATCCCTCACAGCCTGCTTCGAATCCCTCACAGCCTGCTTCGAATCCCTCACAGCCTGCTTCGAATCCTCACAGCCTGCTTCGAATCCCTCACAGCCTGCTTCGAATCTTCACAGCCTGCTTCGAATCCCTCACAGCCTGCTTCGAATCCCTCACAGCCTGTTCGAATCCCTCACACCCTGCTTCGAATCCCTCACAGCCTGCTCGAATCCCTCACACCCTGCTTCGAATCCCTTACAGCCTGCTTCGAATCCCTCACACCCTGCTTCGAATCCCTCACACCCTGCTTCGAATCCCTCACAGCCTGCTTCGAATCCCTCACACCCTGCTTCGAATCCCTCACACCCTGCTTCGAATCCCTCACACCCTGCTTCGAATCCCTCACAGCCTGCTTCGAATCCCTCACAGCCTGCTTCGAATCCCTCACACCCTGCTTCGAATCCCTCACACCCTGCTTCGAATCCCTCACACCCTGCTTCGAATCCCTCACACCCTGCTTCGAATCCCTCACAGCCTGCAGGGGGGATCTGTCCATTAGTCTGTTGTGCAGCTCAGCTGGTCGTGGTGGCCCCACTTCCTGTATACTGCAACAAATAAGCTGTTTTGCAACAGTGCAGACTCAATGTGGCCTCTACACTCACTGTTGTAGTGATGGGGTGAAAGTTAGGGTGGTGTTGAACAAGAGCCAGGTGGTGGTGAACAAGAGGCAGGTGGTGGTGGTCGTGACGAGGAAGGGGTGGAGATGGAAGAGAGAACATTGCGATGGTTCCAATAATGATTCACAAGGAGAGGAGAGAGGAAGATGGAGCATCACTCACAAGGAGAGAAGTGTTAGGAGAATAAGGAGAGAGGAAGGAGGATGGAGAAGCAACGAGGGGGAAGAAAGTGGAATGGAGAGATAGGGAAAGAAAGATGAAGATAAAAGAGTGAGAGATACAAAGAGAGAGACCGAGAGATAAGGAGACAAAGGGAGAGAGAGAGAGAGAGAGAGAGAGAGAGAGAGAGAGAGAGAGAGAGAGAGAGAGAGAGAGAGAGAGAGAGAGAGAGAGAGAGAGAGAGAGAGAGAGAGAGAGAGAGAGACATAAACAAAATACACGAATGAATGAAGACAAAGGATAGCAGACAAAAAAGCCAGAAGAACAATAAGGAGAAGAAAAGAAACAAGGGGAATGAAGACGATGGAATAAGTATCTCAGAGAGGCTGAGAACAGAGTTTGAACTTAGTGAGGCGAAAAGGCGGGAAAGAGAGGCTGATACTACTTGCTTGCTTGCTTGCTTGATTGATTGACTGATTGATTCCTTGCTTGACTGATTGAATGATTGGGAGTGGGGGAGGGGAATGGCGAAGCTGACACCTTCAAAGACAAATTCCTAATGCTTTTAGAAGCATTTGATTGGAATTGTAGACAGTTAGGTAATTACACACCTGAGACGGATAGAAGGAGGGCCCTAAGCCTCTGGCTGCCTCACAAAGCCGTTTACTCACTCAAGCTGTAGCACTCAAGTTTCTATTCTGTTAACACTCAAGTTTCCCAGCTGTCAACCCAACCACTTGGACTGGACGGTAGAGCGACGGCCTCGCTTCATGCAGGTCGGCGTTCAATCCCCCCCCGACCGTCCATAAATGGTTGGGCACCATTTCTTTTTTCCCCCGTCCCATCCTAAGTGTTTATCCTGACCCCTTCCCAGGGTTATATAGTCGTGGTGGGAGAGTGTTTTGATCTTGATAGTTCACGTCCCAACTGTCTTGTTGTTGTTAATCTGGTTCACTCATCTTGAACCTCTAGAGTACGAAGGTAGGGAGGAGGAAGGGAGAGAGAGAAAGGGAGGGACAGAGGAAGGGAGAGAGAATGTGGTGAGAGATCCATAGACTCTCCCCCCACCCCCCTTCCATCTCCCTTCCCCCTCTCATTGTTGGTTAATGTAGCCTTGACACGACACTATTCCACCCAACCTACGAAAAGGAAAGATGGAAGGGGGAGAGGGGAGACAGAGGAGGTGAGGAAGAGAAAGAGGAGAGGGGAGACAGAGGAGGTGAGGAAGAGAAAGAGGAGAGGGGAGACAGAGGAGGTGAGGAAGAGAAAGAGGAGAGGGAGAGAGAGGGAAGGTGGATGAGAGGGAGGTGTGAGAGGAGGACACAGGGCCACCAAACAAGTACAGGACACTGCAGCAGAACGAGCAATTCTGTAATTAATACCTAACGACGCTAATGAGGGCTTGGCAGACAGTGCCACCTGGCCCCCCCCCCTGGAGCCTGACTTCCCCCTCCACTAGAGTGTTAGTCTAGAGCCTGACCCCCCCTCCACTAGAGCATTAGTCTAGTGCCTGACTCCCCCCCCTCCACTAGAACATTAGTCTAGAGCCTGACCCCCCCTCCACTAGAACATTAGTCTAGAGCCTGACCCCCCCTCCACTAGAGCATTAGTCTAGAGCCTGACCCCCCCCTCCACTAGAACATTAGTCTAGAGCCTGACCCCCCCCCTCCACTAGAACATTAGTCTAGAGCCTGACCCCCCCCCCTCCACTAGAACATTAGTCTAGAGCCTGACCCCCCCTCCACTAGAACATTAGTCTAGAGCCTGACCCCCCCCCCTCCACTAGAACATTAGTCTAGAGCCTGACCCCCCCCCTCCACTAGAACATTAGTCTAGAGCCTGACCCCCCCCCCCCCTCCACTAGAACATTAGTCTAGAGCCTGACCCCCCCCCCCCCTCCACTAGAACATTAGTCTAGAACCTGACCCTCCCCCCCCCCCCCCTCTAGAGCCAAAATCAGATATTATGTTCCTAACTCTGCTCTCCTCTCACTATATTATGCACTAATCTACCCCTATCTTAATTATGGTATCTGTGCATGGGGGTCTACCACTGCAAACCACCTTAAGCCCATCATCACACAGCAAAAATCTGCTATCAGAATAATAACTAACTCTGCTTTCAGAAAACACTCAGTTCCCTTGTTTAAATCCCTAAACTTGCTAAATATTAACTCCCTCCACACATTCTCTTGTGTCAACTACATTTACAAAACCCTGTTCTTAAATGCAAACCATGCTCTGAAACTCTCCCTGGACAGATGTAATAGGACCCATTATCACCACACCAGAAATAAATATCTCTTTGATATCCCCAGGGTCAAACTTAATCTGTGTAAACACTCTATGCAAATTAAGGGACCTAGTCTATGGAACTCACTCCCTAGTGAATTGAAAAACTGTAAAACTTTTGCCTTATTTAAAAGCAAAACCAAAAAGTACCTAATTTCATCTTCTTAGTTTCCTACACTGAGCTTTAAATTTGCTCTGTACCTAGTGTTACCCAATCTCCTAATTTTTATGTAGTATCAAACAACTTTATCATTGTGTTCATTGCTATCTTCTTTTATGTGCTAGCCATATGCTGTATTGTGACTACCAATTTTTGTCAACTACTTATTATTTATTTATTTATTTATTTATTTATTTATGCATATACAAGAATGTACATAAGGAATGTGAGGATACAATTATGGTAATTACAGTCTTGTAAAGCCACTAGCACGCGCAGCGTTTCGGGCAGGTCCTTAATCTAAGAAAATTTTAAGGAGGTAAATACTTGCAAAATTTATAGACAAAAAAATGATAACAGATTACATGGAATGAAAAAAAAAAAAAAGATGAGAGAAAATTATAGGTACAGTATATTAAAGCACATAGGTAGCTATGATTGATTGCAATGACAGCTTAAAATGGTAGTTGACAACAAATTGGTAGGCACAATACAGCAGAAACAATATAAGATTGATTGCAATGACAGCTTGAATGGTAGTTGACAAAAATTGGTAGTCACAATACAGCATATGGCTAGCACATAAAAGAAGACAGCAATGAACACAATGATAAGGTTGTTTGATATTACATAAAAATTAGGAGATTGGGTAACACTAGGTACAGAGCAAATTTAAAGCTCAGTGTAGGAAACTAAGATGATGAAGTTAGGTACTTTTTGGTTTTGCTTTTAAATAAGGCAAAAGTTTTACAGTTTTTCAATTCACTAGGGAGTGAGTTCCATAGACTGGGTCCCTTAATTTGCATAGAGTGTTTACACAGATTAAGTTTGACCCTGGGGATATCAAAGAGATATTTATTTCTGGTGTGGTGATAATGGGTCCTATTACATCTGTCCAGGGAGAGTTTCAGAGCATGGTTTGCATTTAAGAACAGGGTTTTGTAAATGTAGTTGACACAAGAGAATGTGTGGAGGGAGTTAATATTTAGCAAGTTTAGGGATTTAAACAAGGGAGCTGAGTGTTGTCTGAAAGCAGAGTTAGTTATTATTCTGATAGCAGATTTTTGCTGTGATGATGGGCTTAAGGTGGTTTGCAGTGGTAGACCCCCATGCACAGATACCATAATTAAGATAGGGGTAGATTAGTGCATAATATAGTGAGAGGAGAGCAGAGTTAGGAACATAATATCTGATTTTGGAGAGTATACCAACTGTCTTAGAGACTTTGTTAGTTATGTGTTGAATGTGGGTGCTGAAGTTGAGTCTCTTGTCTAGGAATAGGCCAAGAAACTTGCCATCATTTTTATTACTGATGTTAATGTTGTCTATCTGTAGCTGAATTGCATTTGATGATTTCCTTCCAAATAAGATGTAGTAAGTCTTTTCGATGTTTAATGTTAGTTTGTTCGTTGACATCCATAAGTGGACTTTTTTTAATTCATTATTCACAACATTATTTAGTGTATGTGGGTTGAGGTTTGAATAGATAAGGGTAGTATCGTCAGCAAACAATATAGGTTTGAGAATATTAGAGACATTAGGCAGATCGTTTATATATATAAGAAATAGAAGAGGTCCTAAGATGCTGCCCTGTGGCACTCCAACGGTAATTGGTAGAGTGGAAGAAGTTGTATCATTGATGGTTACATATTGGTGTCTGTCACTAAGATAGGATCGGATGTAGTCAAGGGCAAGGCCTCGGATTCCATAATGCTGGAGTTTAAGTAAGAGGTAGTTGTGATTAACAGTATCAAAGGCTTTTCTTAGGTCAATGAAGAGTCCAATCGGAAACTCATTTTTGTCAAGGGCTGAGTAGATAACGTCAAGGAGACTAATGATTGCATCGTTGGTGCTCTTTTGGGACCGGAAGCCAAACTGGCAGGGGCTGAGTATGTCGAATTTTACGAGGTAGGAATAGAGCTGTTTGTAAATAATTTTTTCAAATATTTTTGATAGAATGGGTAGATTTGATATTGGTCTATAATTGTTTATGTCCGCCGGATTGCCTCCTTTATGGACTGGCGTTACTCTTGCTTTTTTTAGGATATCAGGGAAGGTGTGACACTCTATAGATTTGTTGAACAGTAGTGCTATGGGTGGGGCAAGGGCATGGGAGGCTCTCTTGTACACAATGGACGGAATTTCACTGGTGTTCCCTGCCTTGGTTTTTAGAGAGTGTATGATGGACACAACATCTGCCGGGCTGATTGGTGAAAGGAGAAGAGAGTTTGGATAGCTGCCTGAGAGATATGTGTTAATATGTGTCTGAGTCTGTGGGATTTTACTGGCAAGATTAGCACCAACCGATGAAAAGAAACTATTAAATTCATTTGCCATTTCTAAATCAGTTGACGGTATATCCCCATCCTTGTAGAGTTTTATTTGGTTATGTGAGTGTTGTTTAGTTCCTAGGATACTAGAGATAGTTTTCCAAGTGCTTTTCATGTTGCCTTTTGCTTCATTGAATCTATTCACATAATATGCAAGTTTTGCCTTTCTTATGATACTGGTAAGCATTGATGAGTACCTTTTAGCTACTTCCTTTGAAACTAGGCCAATCCTAACTTTCTTTTCATATTCATGTTTCTTGTTGATTGAGTTGAGAATGCCACTTGTGAGCCATGGATTGTTTAATCTTTTGTCAGTTACTTGCTTGGTAAGAAGGGGACAATGAAGGTTGTAGAGGCTTAGAGTTTTGGAGAGGAAGAGGTTAGCTAATGAATTTATATCATGGGTATAATTGAATTCAGAATCCCAGTTAATATTGTGAAGTGCCTCTGTAAGATTGTCTAAAGCTGATTCACTGTGTAGCCTAAATGAAAGTTTCTTGCTTTTTGGTGGTGTTATGTCCATGTTCGCTATGAGAAAGGTAGGATAGTGGTCAGTTGTTCTGTCGTAGATTATACCAGATACAAGGGGAGCTGTTATGTTTGTCCATATGTGGTCCAAGGTAGTGGCTGATGTTTGAGTGACTCGGGTAGGTTTGGTGATTGTGGGGATTAGCATACAGGTGTTCATGCTGTTAAGGAAATAGTCAACTTGAGAGCAATTTTGTTAACCCAGGTCAATATTAAAGTCTCCTCCCAGAATGATGTGGTTTTTGTTGAGATTGTTGTTTATAATAAGATTCCTTAGGTTGTCTGAGAAAGAAGCTATGTTAGTATTGGGAAATCTATAGATGGCTCCAATAGTCAAAGAGGATTTAAGGGATTTAATTGTAAACTGAGGAAAAGTATATTCACAGTAGTCATCTCTGTCACTAATAACACTGTTGCAGATAAATGCATCTCGGTAATATATAGCTGTGCCACCACCTTTTTTATTAGGCCTACAGTTATGAATGGCTTTATAACCAGCTAAGTTGTAGACTAACTAAGACTAACTATACTTACTAAGCTCTCTCATCTCATTTTTCTCTTGCAATGTATCTTTATCATTTATCAATTCTGATAGAAATTACCTACTTAAAATTATCTGCTAGATTAAGGACCTGCCCGAAACGCTGCGCGTACTAGTGGCTTTACAAGAATGTAAATACTGTACTATCCAATGTATTCTCACAAACCCAATGTACTTTCTTGTATATATATAAATAAAATAAATAAAATAAAATAAATAAAGTCTAGTGCCTGACCCCCCCCTCCACTATAGCATTAGTCTAGAGCCTGACCCCCCCCTCCACTATAGCATTAGTCTAGAGCCTGACCCCCCCCCCCCTCCACTATAGTATTAGTCTAGTGCCTGACCCCCCTCCACTATAGCATTAGTCTAGAGCCTGACCCCCCCCTCCACTATAGCATTAGTCTAGAGCCTGACCCCCCCCCCTCCACTATAGCATTAGTCTAGTGCCTGATCCCCCCCCCCTCCACTATAGCATTAGTCTAGTGCCTGACCCCCTCCCCCTCCACTATAGCATTAGTCTAGAGCCTGACCCCCCCCCCTCCACTAGAACATTAATCTAGAGCCTGACCCCCCCCTCCACTATAGCATTAGTCTAGTGCCTGACCCCCCCTCCACTATAGCATTAGTCTAGTACCTGACCCCCCCCCCCCCACTAGAACAATAATCTAGAGCCTGACCCCCCCCTCCACTATAGCATTAGTCTAGTGCTTGACCCCCCCCCCCCCTCCACTATAGCATTAGTCTAGTGCCTGACCCCCCCCCCCTACTATAGCATTAGTCTAGTGCCTGACCCCCCCCCCTCCACTATAGCATTAGTCTAGTGCCTGACCCCCCCCCCCCCTCCACTATAGCATTAGTCTAGTGCCTGACCCCCCCCCCTCCACTATAGCATTAGTCTAGTGCCCCCCCCTGCATTAGTCTAGTGCCCCCCCCCCTCCACTATAGCATTAATCTAGTGCCTGACCCCCCCCCCCCCCCTCCACTATAGCATTAGTCTAGTGCCTGACCCCCCCCTCCACTATAGCATTAGTCTAGTGCCTGACCCCCCCCTCCACTATAGCATTAGTCTAGTGCCTGACCCCCCCCCTCCACTATAGCATTAGTCTAGTGCCTGTCCCCCCCCCTCCACTATAGCATTAGTCTAGTGCCTGTCCCCCCCCCTCCACTATAGCATTAGTCTAGTGCCTGACCCCCCCCCCTCCACTATAGCATTAGTCTAGTGCCTGACCCCCCCCCCCCCCACTATAGCATTAGTCTAGTGCCTGACCCCCCCCCCCCTCCACTATAGCATTAGTCTAGTGCCTGACCCCCTCCCCCTCCACTAGAGCATTAGTCTAGTGCCTGACCCCCCCAAGAACCTCTCAGAATGATTCCATTCTTATTCAAGCACTTACCCATTCCCTCTTAATAATCTTGTGCTGGCCTAAGTGGCTTCTAGTTTTGCATAGTCTTCAGTCATGGGCTGCCTGATGGAATATCCTGATTTTCACCATGATTGGAAATTTTGCTTTCACAATTTCCCTCCGAGTCGTTTGTCCCTTAAACAAAAACCTCGGTGAATCTGGTACGTTTGATAGTGAAAAATTGTTTTCCTGGCATAACACTTTGGCTTGTTAATTATTTGCGCTATTTAGGCAGCCTGTCCTCTCGAGTGTTTAAAAAAGCCACTACACTAATGAACTAAATTGCTCGAACCAAATCGAGGATCCACAAATAGAAAATGGTACATCACGTCAATTTTGAGAGCCGCTATCATTTCTAGCACATTTTACATTGACGTTGGGAATTTTTACATCGAAATACGATGTGTTATGCGAGAAGACAGGTTGGTTTAGAAATACTGTATATGCAGTTTGTACTGCACTTGTTGCAGACATGCATTAGTGATAATGCACTGTTTGGTAACAAATAATTCTTTATATGGAAATGATTTACTTGGTATGGTTTATTTTACATATAATATCTAAGTGGGTACTGTGCTATTTTGAAAGATAGCAGTGAGGATTACATGTTAGCAAACAGCGCAGTAGCATAGCGACAACCACAATGATCTCGAAACCAATTGGTTAAGAAGATATATACCGAAAGGCATACTACAGTATACTTGCTGGTTGGTCAGTACACTATTGTGGTGACCTTGAACACCAAGCCAGTCATCTATTATGCACACTTAAGTGTTTTTTATAGTACAGGGCTTGAGGCTTCTCAGCCATGGGATTGTTATCTAGGTAAACACAACAGTTTGCTATCTGATCATCAGGTATACCTAATGCCTGAAAATAGTTCAGGAATAAAGTATAATCTTGGAGTACTTTCCTAGCAGTGACTACGGGGTAGTGAGGTCTCTTGCACTTTATGCCCCGCCTACTAGCCATGTTGTACCCGTTGCATTAAAGCTTGTATATAGAGTACAAGCTTTACAATCAAGTGTATATACAAGACAAGTACACCTTTCTGTGTATATATATCTTTGTCTCTTGGTTTGATTTGGTACTGTATTGGGCTAAAGGCCTGTCAGCTTCTGGAGGGTTATTAAGACCCCCAACAATTATCTGACCAATTTGGAAGATTATTTTAGTCCTGAACATAGTCCAGAACTAATATAAACCCCCCCTAAGTGTATACACTAATAAGAGGGGTAAACCTCTTGGTATTCCTGTCTAGATCCATTCTGTAATTAGCTATAACCAGTATTATCGAGGAGCTACTTCAGAGCTTGATCACTGATAATTATAATTATATAATTAAATTATTAATATATTTGGTGGGTTAGGACTTTTTAGCAATTATTAAAAAAACCTAAGTTGTACTTTTTCTTAACAAGTGACGATTTCTTTCAAGCATGTATAACAGGGA
This sequence comes from Procambarus clarkii, assembly GCF_020424385.1. Lineage (NCBI taxonomy): Eukaryota > Metazoa > Arthropoda > Malacostraca > Decapoda > Cambaridae > Procambarus > Procambarus clarkii. The sequence continues at coordinate 45,849 of NW_025566091.1, read as the reverse complement.
TGGAAAGCATCTCATGGGTGCTGGAAGGCATATAAACTTGCTCGTTTTGCTCCATATTAAACATAATTTCATGACTTTTACACATATGCGTGAAAAGTCTGACCAGCCACTAAAGTTCACCGCGAGTTGAACCACTTCCAAAGTACAAAATGCGGGCAATGATAAAATATAAATTTAACCGAATAGTAATACAAACTCAATATCGATTAATTTGAAAATGTCTTCAAGCAGTTTTGAGAGTTGATAATGCATGTTCTAATGGTAAATGTGACTGTGAACTGTGTGAATGAGCGCCGACTGTACTGCAGGTGTGACCATTAACTGTAGATGTGAGTGTTAATCTGTGTAAACAGGAGAATGAAGATGAAATATAATTTAGAGTAGTTTCCAAGAACTTCACATTGAAATTTTCTTTAAATCATCTTTCGAGCAAGTAATTTAGGCTATAACCTAGTTATTTTCATATATTTATTTATTTATATACAAAAATTACATTGGATTTGTGACAGTACATAACATTGGTGGTCTTATATTGTTGCAAAACTAACACGCATAGCGCTTTGGGCAGTTTCCATCTGTGGCAACCTAATACCAACACAGTGGAAAGAAATTTTGACAACAATTTCATCAACATTTGTTGATTTATACATTGTCATCAGCACCTGTTTGCTTCTCCTCTGATGTCAGCACAAAGTACAGTACTGAGATCAGAGGAACGCACTTGTTTGCTGTACTGATGCTATGATCTAACTCATAGCCTCATCTGTATGCTGTGATGATGATATTAGTTTTGAATATTACAAATAAATATTTGATTCATTTGTTCATATTAAATGTATTCAGAATGCAACAATATCATTTACTGCCTACAAGACCAAAATTATTTCAAATCTAAGGTAGAGATAATGAATATGGTACCAAAGGATGTGGAATTTAAATATATGTCATTGATTTATTATTATTATTATTAAAGTGCAAAATAATCATTTATCTGAAAAAGTATATTGACCAACAGATCACAATCTCTGAAGACTACGACAATTGGTCCTGGACGTAAGGTGGCCTCATCCTTTGAAGTGATACCTGCAAGTCACCAGTCCTGGAAATACAAGACACGACATCAGACAATGTATGTACTGCACGTGCCACCTCTTGGATGGCATTCACGTTCAAGCAAAAGTTCACTACGGGTTCACAATAGCCCATGCTACTTGGCACTTTTATTCCGAGTAGCTGAATCCAAAACAGCATTAAGTACGTTTGAGAATAAACGTACTTAATGCATTTTGGTTTTGCACCTATCAACCTAGGGAGGATTATTAAGGCTGCACAATAGCTTACTGTCTAACCAGCAAGTATACTATAGTCTTGGACTAAAGTAAACTCAGCATAAATACACCATGAAGTTTGATACACCTGTGTACACAGTATATTCCTGTACGTACATCGAGTGATGAAGATTAAGTCCCGTGCCACCTCATGGGTGGCTTTCAGGATCAAGTATGTTTATTGAAACTATAAAATACATCTTAAAAGGATAGAGTAATGTAGGCTATTTCTACCCTTGTGGTCACTGGGGTAGAAATAGCCTACATTACTCTATCCTTTTGAGATGTATTTTATAGTCTCAATAAACGTACTTGAACTTGAAAGCCACCCATGAGGTGGCACGGGTTTCATCTTCATCACTCGATGTACGTACAGGAATATACTGTGTACACAGGTGTATCAAACTTCATGGTGTATATACGCTGAGTTTACATTAGTCCAAGACTATATACTTGCTGGTTAGACAGTAAGCTATTGTGCTGCCTTAATAATCCTCCCTAGGTTGATAGGTGCAAAATGCATAAGTTAGTTATTTCAAATACATTCATTTTATCGAGATGCTCTGATAAAACGTTTCATTTCTTTACGTAAATGTTAGACAATTGCAAGAAGAATTAAACTAAAGATTATGAATCTTGTGCACGATCCTCATTTTGTATATATTCCATAATTTGTTAAGTTTGAAAGCATTCATAAACCTCAAAGCACACACCCCATCATAAACCTCAAAGCAAATGTACCCCCCCATAAACCTCAAAGCAGACACCCCCCTCATAAACCTCAAAGCAAACACCCCCCTCATAAACCTCAAAGCAAACAACCCCCATAAACCTCAAAGCAAACACCCCCCTATAAACCTCAAAGCAGACCCCCATAAACCTCAAAGCAAATGTACCCCCTCAAAGCAAACAACCCCCTCATAAACCTCAAAGCAAACACCCCCCTATAAACCTCAAAGCAGACCCCATAAACCTCAAAGCAGACTCCTCGAGGGAGGTGTGCATTGAGGTTTATGAGGGGGGTGTCTGCTTTGAGGTTTATGAGGGGGGTGTCTGGTTTGAGGGGGAGGGGGTGTTAGACACCCCCCTATAAACCTCAATGCATACCTCCCTTGAGGGGTCTGCATTGAGGTTTATGAGGGGTGTGTGCTTTGATTTGAGGTTTATGAGGGGGGGGGGGTTAAATCCCCACCTCATAAACCTCAAAGCAGACCCCCCTCCCCCATAAACCCAAAGCAGACCCCCCTCCCCATAAACCTCAAAGCAGACCCCCCCCATAAACCTCAAAGCAAACACCCCCCCCCCCCATAAACCTCAGACACCCCAACACCCATAAACCTCAATGCAGACCCCTCGAGGGAGGTCTGCATTGAGGTTTTTGAGGGGGGGTCTGCTTTGAGGTTTATGAGGGAGGTGTGCAATGAGGTTTAGGGGGGGTGTGCTTTGAGATTTATGAGGGGGTGTCTAACACCCCCCCCCCCCCCCCATAAACCTCAAAGCAATCCCCCTCGAGGAAGGTCTGCTTTGAGGTTTATGAGGGGGGGGGAAGAGTGTCTGCTTTTGAGGTTCATGAGAGGGGGGTTAGACCCCCACCCCCCATAAACCTCAATGCCAACCCCCTCAAGGGGAGGTATGCTTTGAGGTTTATACCGACCCCCCTCAAGGGGAGGTATGCTTTGAGGTTTATACCGACCCCCCTCAAGGGGAGGTATGCTTTGAGGTTTATACCGACCCCCCTCAAGGGGAGGTATGCTTTGAGGTTTATACCGACCCCCCTCAAGGGGAGGTATGCTTTGAGGTTTATGAAGAGTGTCTCCGCTTTGAGGTTTATGAAGAGTGTCTCCGCTTTGAGGTTTATGAAGAGTGTCTCCGCTTTGAGGTTTATGAAGTGTGTCAGCTTTGAGGTCTATGATGGGGTGTATGTGTGTGCTATGTGGTGTAGATGTATGCTTCGAGATATGCTGGTAAAAGCCAAAGCATTATAAAGACGTAAGAACAATGCTGTACATATGCCTTTGTTCTCACGTACAGTGTACATCACACAGCTTTACTCGTGCAGAATAATACAGTATTCAATAAATACATCACTGTCTTAGGTCAGTTGCTTAATTTAGAACCTGTAGTTGAGGTCGATCCCAACCCATTGTTGATGTGACGACTTATATTGAATTTTGTAACTAGCTCATCAAGATTGTAACTTGCTTAGCTAAATGAACTGTGGGGTTCAGTCCCTGAGCCCATTATGTGCCTCTGTAACCCTTTCCACTACTGCCCACAAGATGGGTATGGGGTGCATAATAAATGAACTAAACTAAAAAAAAAACTGTCTTAGACATATGTTGATACAACATTCAGTAAGAATTCTACAAAATTGAAAGTTTTAAGAAAAACTCACCAAAAATTACGAGAGAAATTAGGCCGAATCTTCCCGAATTATGTCTTGCAAGCAGCGGCACTGTATCCTGCAACACAAATAAATATTTATTCCACACGGTTCTTTAATTTACAAGAATGTTGTGTAAAAACTTGCTAGTGTACTCCCCAATGTATGGTTGTGTAGTATTTCCCGGTGTATGTCTTCAGAGTTTGGTAGACATAACCTGATAAATATATTAAAAAAATGTTGTTAGCCCACTAATTGAACATTTAACTAGCTAAACTAATTTTTACAATTAAGATTCACAATGATTATAAAAGCGTTAGTGGAAGAACAATTTCCCATATGTATCGATAGTCCTAGATTAGCTAGTCTTAATATTGTTATATATAACCTAGTCATAATAATTACAGGTTTACAGATCATTGTAGTCTTACTATAGCTATGCTAATTGTGACTTCACTGTACACAAATATCTTTTTTATATAACTGTACCTGTATATTGCATCATCCAGTTATTTTCAAAGTTACTACTGTAGAGTGATTTTTTGTGTGAATAAAGACTATGATTATTTCTAGTTTTCTTTGACATTATTGAAATTATTAAAAATAAGAAAAACATAATAATTAACTTACCTTCAGTGAGGCTAATGACTTCGGAGTTGTTGGTAGACTTGGCAATATCCAGTGGTGTCCTTTCTGTGGAGAGTACAGGATGAGTATACACGGAAAAGTATAGGTAAGTATACACTGCCTGCAAAGAGTATTAAAGGATTTCTATCTGCTTCTGGAGAACATAATGTGAGCGTGGGAGCTATATTCCTATACAGAACGTTAAGTGGATTGTCTCTATAGAAGCAGGACATCGCCTTAAGTTTTACAAGTCAAAAATCACAGGAAACAACAACTTTAAACAACAGAATTTACTTTGCTTAATGGCTTACACTGCCAAAGAAAATATTTGTGAATTGTTTAACTTCATTCTTCCACGAAATAATTTTTTATTAAGAAATTTTATTGTCAAAAATTATGTATAATTAATCTTTTTTTATAAAATCTGTATAAAATAAAGGTAATGTAAATGTGTATTCGTACATCAAGAGCCATCTATGTTAAAGATGTCCATCATTGATAAATAAAAAATATATAAAAAAACCATTATAACCACTATTTATATATATTGTATAAAAATAAGTAAATCACAGTGAATTTACTTTTAAGTAAATGTAGACATGAAGTAACTAGGTATCTCTTGACTTTGATAACACCTAGGTCTACCTAGGGGTTAGGTCAGCCTTAGGCTTACCTACTGAAAGTTTGGTCAATCAAGGTTGACCTAGGATAGCTTAACTATGGCTTACCTCTCTTATCCTTGAGTGTTATATCGGGACAAGCGTTCAGCAGCTTCTTGATGACGGCCACCCATTTTTTTCTCACAGCCAGATGCAAGCTTGTAGAACCTGGGGGGGGGGGGGAGATGTTTATAAATATTAAAACATCAATAAGAAAGAAATGTATTCACCAATGCATAATTTACCTCAATATTGTTTATTATAGTTTCTAGTGATTCATACTCTCAGTACCCTGATTACCCTGATCTATGTAGGCCTACTTTACGTGTAATTATTTATTACTTTAAATGAGGAGACTTGGATCAGTGAGATTATTTCCTTCTCCTTCGTGCAGAAGGTCTTTTAGAACAGTGGGCTTCATTCTCGGCTCTGTCTCGGGTAGCCCGGATACGACTCCCAGGTGAGACAAATGAGTGAGAACATTTCCTTTGCTTAATGCCTCTATTCACATAACAGTAAATATGTACCTGGGAGTTACACAACTGTTATGGGTTGAATCTTGTTGAGTCAGTAGTTTGATCTCGGGGCGACCGCGATATAATCTAAAGTGTATAATGCAAGTGTATAATCCCATGTATATGCATGGGATTCCTGTCTTCGACAAAATGAATTATATTAACGGACGACGACCAGCAGGAGACTACAGAACGTTGTTGAAACAATTACTAGCAATGCCTTAAATATGACCAACTGGTCATGTGGTCGTGATCTGACATAATGGTCTGGACAAAATGGTGACCAGCAGACTTTGAGGTCAAGCAGAGGACTATACATGGCAGTGTTTGTACACAAATTACCCTTTTGTCGTAATAAATGAATCTAATGATTCTGATCTGGAGTCCAGTAGACTCTCAACCAGTCAGTCGTGGGTTCGATTTCTGGCCAAAACAAGACAGTTTCGTGTTGACCTCAAGGCCTATCAATTTTGCCACCTTAATAATTATAACTGCGTTTCTGCCCGAAACGCTTTGCGTAATAGTGGCTTTAGGCATTGTATGTACTAGCTCTATCTATTAATCCAACAAACTTTGTAAAATCTCTTTATGTATGTACCTTACCTAAATAAACATTTATTTATTATTTATTTATAACAGTTAAGAGAGTCACAAATTCTAAACCAATTCATCATAATTCTATCAAAGTCACTGGTTGTCAGTTCTATTCGTTCTCGAGTTATGTTTGGTTTTCTAAAATAATTAGTTTATAGATTTTCCCATTCTATTATCTTCACTCTTTAAATCCTAGGACCTAGGTACTCTAGTCACCACCCATTGCACTTAAAATCGATATCCACAGCAGACCACTAAGCAAAGTCAGTCAATGGTTCCATCAGTTCCTCCGGTTTCATGGTACCTCACCAGTTTTTCAGCCAGAGTATACAGTACTCTCCCCAGTCATTGATTCTAGAAAACTACTCAGTTTTCAAGGTATTTCACTTATTCCTCTAACTCACCAGTTCTCAAGGAAACCCATCAGATCCAGTAATTACTAACCAGGAAAATACACAACTCTCATCAACTTAGAAAAAAAAACATTTTTCAAGTCATCAGTAAAGTTACAAGTCAAACACCCACCGCTTAAATAAGACTGAAATGACTACCATTCAGAGGGACAGCAAGAGGATTAAGGCTTGAGCAGATATACTCCTGCAAAATAAAAAGTTATTAAAAAAGAAATGCTGTTTCTAAAACCAACCAGATGTATCCTGATGATTCACATTAGCACCGGAAGCAAGGAGTTTGGTGACCAAGCCAGTGTGACCTTCCGTCGCTGCTAGGGTCAGTGCTGTAAATCCTGTAAACAATAACGAACGTTTAATCCGAGAATCTATTACCCTGTATAGTAAATATTTATATTTCAAACTTTTTATGGTAGTCTGCTATACAAATCTAGTAACAATTTATTAATAAACTTAGCACAATGATAGTCCAACACCAAAAAGCTCTAAGACGGTTATTAAGGCAACCACAATAGATTACCAAGCAGTAAATATACATTACTTTAATCTGGAACATAGTTTAAGCAAAGGTTAAATCTCTCTGAATATACACCAAAAAGCAAAAATATAAATACACCTTGCAGTATATATATATATTCATTCTGTCCTGACGGTTTATGTATATCTCAAGATATATAACAAACCTGTTTATATACCAGGAACATATAGCCAAAATGTGTCTCAGAATTCCATACATGTATAAATGATTTTCTAAAATAAATTACCATTTTTGTTTTGGAGATTCACATCAGCTTTACTGCTAATCAAGGAGTCGACAATCTTGGGATAATTGTAGTAAGCTGCTTTTTGTAAAACAGTATACCCTGTAAGGAGGAGAGTAGTGAGTAAAGAGACACTTTTCCAAACCCCCGCACATTCCACACCCACTATGTTGTATTCACACAAATATTGATTGACCACCGATGTGCTCAATGTATATAAAAAAGTTTACATCTGTTCAAAGACATTTTTGAAATATAGACAAAATCATGAAAAATCTTGTTTCTGTTTTCCTCTGAGCTTGCAAGTAATTATCAAAAGAAGGCACCAAGCCGGGAAGACTATGTAGCATCCTGTATAATGAAGCAGAATTGATCATCTTTCTGTACAATAAAGCAGAACTGACCATCTTTCTCCTGTATGTTGGGGTCAGCTCCAGCCTTCAGCAAGGCCTTAACAATATCATGGTGGCCCCAGTAGGTGGCCGAGTGGAGCGGAGTCACGCCTGCAATTGAAAATATATTATCAGTCAAGTCGTTACAGGAAAGTTAAGGTAGTTCCCACCCACCCCCCCACCCTCCCAAGAACAACAACCAGCATAATAAAATATACAATCGGTTCACCTTGTAATGATTGTAATTATAAATTATTCCTATGTATTTTGACTGAACAAAAATGACTGCCTGTGTTGTTGAGGCCAAACGTGTTATTCTAACATTTGGTTAACTTTCATTTACTAAAAATTTAACTCAAAGTATCTATGCCATTTAAAGTATTTTATTTCATCTATGAAATAATTTTTCTTGGGAAATTTCCCAAGAAAATTTGGGAACAGTACTGAACACTTCTCAATCTTGTCCAGAGCCAAATTTTAAACTAATTAAAACCTTAATAAACTCATTTGACAGAATAAGGCAACCTTCAGAAGGCGAAGATTTGCTGTTCCGGAAACAACTTGAGTAAAGCACGAATGAAATTATCTTTGGGGAACATTATGAGACATGAAAAGCCATCCACCTTATGCCTTATTCAAAAGAAAACCCAAAAAGTACCTAATTTTAAACCTCATAGTTTCCTACCAGGTGCTTCAAACTCACACTGTATCTTGTGCTATCCACTCCCCAAAATATGTGCCTAAGCCTTACAACTTCACCACTGCAATCACTGCCATCATCTTATATCATGGGTGTTATGTTGAATGCAAATTTTACTACACTGCACCTAGAAATAATCATCAAATTATGCTACAATGTACCTGTCGATAATCATAAAATGTCATAGTAATGTACCTAATAATTTTCTTTAAATTTTCTTGCAGTGAACCTATTACCATTTTTCAATTTTGCTACAAATTATCTCTCTCTGAGAGAGAGAGAGAGAGAGAATAGCACATATACTTTGCTAAGAGGCAAACTGAAGGAGTTAAGAAATGCAGAAAGATTAAAAAATGCACAGCTAAAGATCAGGAGAGGGCAGGGCAGACTGCAGACGGGGAAGAAGTCAAAACCCCTTACCCAGTCGTCAAAACCCCTTACCCAGTCAGGCAGAACTAAATCTATATATATCTTGAATGACAAAAGCAGAAGGTTGTGGGTTTTGAACCAGAGCTCAGAACCTGAGTAGAAATGTACAGAATAGTAATGTGCTAAATACATGAACTAAATATAGAAATCTCATCCCCCTTCCAGGAATAATGTCAGGAGTTAAAGTTGTTTCTACAGCAATGCCAGAAGCCTAGTAAATGAATTTGACTCATTATGTACATTTACTGAGGCTGAAAATCCTAACACCATTGGCATCAGTGAAACCTGGAGCCAAGAGGACATAACAGAAGGGGAATTCTATCTCCGAGGTTACCACCCACCATTCAGAAAGGGAAGAACAACATGGGCAGGCTGGGTAATACTGTCTGCATCATGTATGTACTGCCTGAAATGCTATACGTGCTAGTGGCTTTACAAGAATGTAAAAACATCGATGCTATGTACTCTCATAACCCCCAATGTACCTTCATGTACATAAATAAATTAATAAATAAATAAATGTGAAAGAGTACCTGGATGCTACCAACAATGAGGAACTTAACACCATGGGTTTCTCAGAGTCTGTATGGTGCAACATACTAACTCAGGATAGTGGCAAAATGACTATGGGAGTATGTCACAGGGCTGACATGGCAGCAACAGAGAAAATTACGGATCTGCATGTGATCTATGCAGCATCTGAAACCCATACCCTAATAATGGGGAACTTTATCCACGAACTTTATTAGAGGGGCTGGTCCCAAACCTGCACACATATATAACATCACATGAGACCAGAAGACATGGCAGGATGTGCAGAATACCCCCGTTGAAAAACGGAGGTGCAACAGGTACTCTGAGAGAGAACTCTATCAACATCAGAGGCCCGAGACTGTTCAACACGCTTCCGCTACACATAAGGGGCATAACTGGAAATCCCCTCACAGTGTTCAAGAAAGAACTGGATAAGCATCTCCAAAGGATACCTGATCAACCATGCTGTGACTCATACGTCAGGCTGCGAGCAGCCGCGTCCAACAGCCTGGTTGATCAGTCCAGCAACCAGGAGGCCTGGTCGACGACCGGGCCGCGGGGACGCTAAGCCCCGGAAGCACCTCAAGGTAACCTCAAGGTAAGGTAGACCATAGATTGGATCAATCTAACATCACAAGCAGAAGATGAACAATTTCTCAACCTTGTGCAGGACTCTTTCTCATACAGCATGTGGTAACAGTATTCTAGATCTTGTGCTGATTACAGAAAAGGATATGATTAATCAAATTCATGTGGTGGAAAAGCTAACCCTCTCGTGCATCCACCATATTTTAAGATGTACTACGAATATATAAACCCCATTTAAAGGTCAAAGGTGAAGAATTTCTAGATTACCAGCGAGGAGACTATCAAGGAATGAGAGAGGAACTGCAAACTATTTCTTGGAGGGAGCTGATGGGTGAACATGGCACGGAAGCATCATGGCAAAATGTCAAGAGGGTCATTAAGGAACTCATTCAAAAACATGTGCTGAAAAGAAGAGAGACAAGAAAAGGAACTCGATGGATGACACAGGTTGTAAAACAAGCATTGGTAACGAAGAGGAACCTCTGGAGAACATATAAATCCACAATGGACGTCATTGATTATGAGTTACACAAAAAGGCACTACAGTATACTCGGTCACTCAGAAAATCAGATCAGCCAAAAGAAACTACAAAAGAAAAATTGCCCAAAACATAAAGAAAGATCCAAAATCGTTCTATGCCTATATAAGAAGTAAAACCAAAACAAACAACTCGGTTGGACCCTTAATAGATCAGACTAACCAAGCTATAATGGATGATAAAAGGGCAGCAAACACACTAAATGATTATTTTACATCAAAGTTCACACTCAAAAAATTGGACGACATCCTATCACCCACACAAATGTTTGAAAGAGGGAAGGAAAATGAATTTAGGGATATACCCATAACATGCAAGATAATTAGATTGAACATTGACAAACTAAAAGACTCTAAAGCCCCAGGTGTGAATGGAATCTAGTCAAAAATCTTTAAGGAACTGGCAGAAGAACTGTGCCTGCCGCTATTCACAAAATCCCTGGAACTAGAGTAGTCCCCCTAGATTAGAAATATGCCAATGTCACCCGTATTTTCAAAAAAAGGCAGAGAGAGAACTCAGCAGAAAACTACCAGCCGATCAGCTTGATATCACACATCTGCAAGCTCATGGAGAGCTTGCAGATGGGAGTAATAACTTGCAGAGTACGTAATTACTCTGGGAAGGAGTAATTCACCATCTTTCAGTGAACAACCTTGTACAATCAACACAACACGGATTTGTTAAAAACAGATTCTGACTTACAAATTTGCTCACATTTTTGGAAAAGGTAACCAGCTAACCAGTTACTCAGACAAAGGCCTTCCAGTGGCTATAGTATACTGTACATATACTATACTGTATATGTACAGGTGGCTATAGTATACTGTACATATACTATACTGGCTATAGTATACTGTGCTCTCTAGAGTGGAGTACTGCTGCACAATGACAGCCCCTTCCTAAGCTGGAGAAATTGCTGACCTGGAGAACGTGCAGAGATCCTTTACTGCTAGAATCCACTCAGTAAAACATCTAAACTATTGGGACCAACTAAAGAGCCTAAATCTGTACTCCCTTGAGCGCAGGTGGGAGAGATACATAATAATTTACACGTGGAAAATATTAGAGGGGCTGGTCCCAAACCTGAACACAGAAATAACATCACATGAGACCAGAAGACATGGCAGGATGTGCAGAATACCCCCGTTGAAAAGCGGAGGTGCAACAGGTACTCTGAGAGAGAACTCTATCAACATCAGAGGCCCGAGACTGTTCAACATGCTTCCACTACACATAAGAGGCATAACTGGCCGACCCCTCACAGTGTTCAAGAGAGAACTGGATAAGCACCTCCAAGGGATACCTGATCAACCAGGCTGTGACTCATACGTCAGGCTGCGAGCAGCCGCGTCCAACAGCCTGGTTGATCAGTCCTGCAACCAGGAGGCCTGGTCGACGACCGGGCCGCGGGGACACTAAGCCCCGGAAGCACCTCAAGGTAACCTCAAGGTAAGGTACATGGATTTTACTAAAGCTGTTGATAAGGGACCACATAAAAGACTGGCAAGGAAATTACAGGCCCATGGAATAAATGGTAAAATATTAGAATGGATAAAATAATGGTTGAGGGAAAGAAAACAAAGGGTCGTGCTAAATGGAAATGAATCAGAATGGAAAAATGTGCTAAGTGGGGTGCCACAAGGGTTCATTCTGGGACCTACCCTTTTTGTCATATACATCAATGACAGATGAGAATATTACAAACCACATCATCAAATTTGCAAATGACATGAATATTTACGGTAAAGAGGGAAATGATAACGATATTGAAGCCTAACAAAGAGATCTACATGAACTCCACAAATGGCTAGAAGACTGGCAAATGCTCTTTATTATCAACAAATGCAAGACCATACATGTGGGGCATAACAACCCACGCCACAACTACCAAATTAATAGCATTACCTTACAGCAGATTGATGAAGAAAAAGGACCTTGGAGTTAAGATCCATCACTCATTAAAAATTGCATAACAGGTGGATGCAGCAGTCAGAAAAGCTAACCAAACTCTCTGTATATTCAAGCGTACTTTTGACTAAAGTAAAGAAGGTAATGGTTTAACTGTATAAATCTCTGGTGCGCCCTCACTTAGATTACTGTATCCAAGCATGGAGACCTCATTTCCAGATGGACATAGCTGCTCTGGAGAAGGTGCAACACCGGGCAACAAAAGTCACTCCAGAGCTAAGTTGTCTCTTGTATCAGGAACACTTGAAGGCCACAGGACTAACAACACTACAAACCAGGCATGACAGGGCAGATCTCATTGAAACTTTTAAAATACTAAACAAGTTAGAGGATGTTGATCTAGATAATTTCTTCAGAAGGTATGATGTAAATCAAATAAGGAGCAACGGTTTCAAGCTCAACAAGCCACAATGTAGGACTGAGAACAGGAGATGCTTTTTCCCCCCACAGGGTTATTAAGCCATGGAGCAGCCTATCCACCGAAGCCGTAACTTCCAAAACTGTGCTGAATTTCAAAATACAGTATACCTGGAAAAGATCTAGGCAAATGGGGGCCTTCGACAAGCCGCCAGCTTTCTGTCCTCATCGAGGCCACTAGGGTTAGTGGCCCTCAGGTAAATTGGATAAATATATATTTATATTTAACAATAAAGGGACTTCCTCACCAAAGACATGGGAATCAAATTAAGCATACATATTATTATTATATTTGTGAATCCTGTTCCCTGAATCTATTATACAAAATTACCATGTATAAAACTAGCGAACTGTTCTGTATAAAGTAATCAAAAACTATGCTGCAATCTTGTAGATATTTTTAATGGTTTCCTGGGTGAAACTGGCATATGCATTTCTTTGGGCCAGAAAAATACTGCAAGCCGTTTTTGATAATGATAGAAACATGCACTTGACCAAGTGTTGCTAATATTTAAAATAAGTCTGCGATTCCCAGAAATGTATGAATGTTCATATTAGTCTTAGCTTGCATGAGATACTCCAAGGGATCTTGAATGTGGAGCCTAATCTTAACTTCTACGAGACTTACCCCAGGAGGTCTGGATGTTTGGGTTACCATTAGCTTCTAAAATACTCTGCACAATTTTCAAGCTGCCCATCTTGGCCGCAACATACAGTGCAGAGTAATCTGAAAACGATGGACAACAGAATTAATCTAGAGTTGAAAGGCTATTGAAGCAACACACATTATAAACCCTCATATATCGACAGTTGTAGATTGTAGGTCTTAGACCAGGGCTTTTCAACCAGTGTGTTGTGAAGGGTCGACAGGCAGGCCGCCGGTGTTTGAAGGAAGGTGAAAATAACAAGCGTGCCAAGGCTGGCACACTTGAGAAGGTGGTGGAGGCCAAGACCGTCAGTAGTTTCAAAGCGTTATATGACAAAGAGTGCTGGGAAGATGGGACACCACGAGCGTAGCTCTCATCCTGTAACTACACTTAGGTAATCACTTAGGTAATTACTTGCAGACTCATGAGTCTACAGCCTGGCAGCCACAGCCTGCCACACCCACTACTCTAACATTTGGCCTAACACACTGCAACATATAGGAGGGGGTGACAGGTATGCTTCTAACATGGATGAAATTTTTTTTTAACTGATAGAAAATGAGGGCAGTAATCAGAGGCAATGTATCGGACTGGAGAAGTGTCACAAGTGGAGTACCAAAGGGTTCAGTTCTTGCACCGGTAATGTTCATTATCTACATAAACGATCTATCAGATGGAATACAGAATTATATGAACATATTTGCTGATGATGCTAAAATAATAGGGAAGATAAGAAACTTTGATGATTGTCATGCACTTCAAGAAGACCTGGACAAAATAAGTATATGGAGCACCACTTGGCAAATGGAATTTAATGTGAATAAATGTCATGTTATGGAATGAGGAATTGGAGAACATAGACCCCACACAACCTACAAATTATGCAAAAAATCATTAAAGAATTCTGATGAAGAAAGAGCTCTAGGGGTGGTTCTAGATAGAAAACTATCACCCGAGGACCACATAAAGAATGTTGTGAGAGGAGCCTATGCTACACTTTATAACTTCAAAATTGCTTTTAGATACACAGATTGCAAAATACTAAAGAAATTATTCACGACTTTTGTTAGACCAAAGCTAAAATATGCAGCTGTTGTATAGTGCCCATATCTTCAGAAGCACATCAACAAACTGGAAAAGGTGCAAAGACATGCCACTAAGTGGCTCCCAGAACTGAAGGACAAGAGCTACGAGTAGAGGTTAGAGGCATTAAATATGCCAAAACTAGAAGATAGAAGGAAAGTAGGTGATATGATCACTACGTACAAAATAGTAACAGGAATTGATAAAAATGATAGGGAGAAATTCCTGAAATCTGGAGCTTCAAGAACAAAGAGGTCATAGATTTAAACTAACAAAACACAACTGCCAAAGAAATATAAGAAAATTCACTTTCGCAAACAGTGGTAGACGGTTGGAACAAGTTAGGTGAGAAGGTAGTGGAGGCCAAGACCGTCAGTAGTTTCAAAACATTATATGACAAAGAGTACTGGGAAGACAAGACACCATGAGCATAACTCTCATCCTGTAACTACACTTAGGTAATTACACATAGCATTTTGGGCAGATACCAAGAGATATCACTCTATACTGTACTTTTCCATTACAATGACTTTACAGTACTACTAAATTATATTAACACACATTTGGTCTATATAGTTACTCCATCTATCATCATTCTATTATGCAGGAAGAACTGCATATCTTTGGGTCATCCAATAAGGTTAGCAGACTTCTAGATGTTACCACTGCTAGGCACAGGTTTGGCTACAAGTACTTCTGGGAGTTTGCAACATCTGCTGATGTAGATTTGACTAAATGTAGACTCTGTCAGCAGAACTATTCACATACTTTGCATCATTATATAATGTAATAAGAAAAAATCATGGAATTCATAGATAACACCATCAATAGAATGCAAGAATTGAGTATGTATTGTACTTCATTCATAATGATGTACCGCTAGGAATCTTAGTGAAGTATCCAAAATTTGCTTACTGTAGGTGCAGCAGGCACATGGCTGTAAAGTTGCCGCCCAGTTGGGTGGGGTGTGGAGCAAGACTAGTAACTGTGTGACTCACCATAGATGTAAAGTGCCTTGTATAGTGACTGTTGTGAGCTTCTTGTTGAATCACTTGTGATATAAAAAGATTATTGATATACCTATGTATTTGTGTAAATGATTGTATATATATGTACATGTGTATGTAACATTTACAATATTACATGCCAATGTCATGCAGTCCTCCACCCAGCCAGGCAGAACTAACCAAATTTATCTCGGAAAACGAACAGGCACAAACCCAGAGTGACAACGAACAAAATAATTACATACAGAATGCAGGAGCTATCTCTCAGCCCAATAGGAATAATCTAAGAAATTTAAAGTGCTTCTACACTAATGCCAGAAGCCTTGTGAATAAATTTGATGCATTGTGTGCAAATGCTGAGGCCCGAGACTCCAGACATCATTGGCGTAAGTGAAACATGGGGACGAGAGGACATTATTGAAGGGGAATTCCACTTCCCAGGCTATCATCCTCCATTCAGAAAGGACAGAACAACAAGAGCAGGTGGTGTACTGCTTTATGGGAAAGAGGATCTGAATGCAACCACAAATGAGAACCATGTGGTTCTCAGACTCTGTATAGAGCAATATACTATCTTGAGGTTATCTTATCTTGAGATGATTTCGGGGCTTTAGTGTCCCCACGGCCCGGTCCTCGACCAGGCCTCCACCCCCTGGAAGCAGCCCGTGACAGCTGACTAACACCCAGCTACCTATTTTACTGCTAGGTAACAGGGGCATAGGGTGAAAGAAACTCTGCCCATTGTTTCTCGCCGGCGCCTGGGATCGAACCCAGGACCACAGGATCACAAGTCCAGCGTGCTGTCCGCTCGGCCGACCGGCTCCCGTACTCAATTAGAGTACTCGTACTCTACTAGCTCAATATGGTAACATAACGACAGTGGGGCTATGCTACAGGGCTGACACAGCAACAGCAGAGGACTGGTGCAGGACTCCTTTCTCATACAACATGTGACAGAGCCCACTCGAGGTAACAGCATTCTGGACCTTGTGCTAACATCAGAAGAGAGCATGATCGATCAAATTCAGGTAGGGGAAAAGCTCACTTCATCATGTAATCACAATATTCTAAGAAGGAATACAATAACAGAAACTCTCGTAAAGGTCCAGGATGATGACCTTCTAGATTACCATCGAGGAGACTATCAGGGAATGAGAAGATTGAAAAACACCTCACGGAGGGAGCTCATAGGAGATCATAGCAAAATATAAAGAGTCATTACTGAACTTGTTTAAACATGTGCCAAAAATGAGAAAGAAAAGAAAAAGAACAAGATGGATGACACAAGTAGTAAAAAGAGCTTTGTTAACTAAACAGAACCTCTGGAGACGGTATAAATCCACAATGAACATCATGGATTATGAGATATATAAAAGGGCATTAAATGCAGCTAGCCAGGAAATCAGATTAGCCAAAAGAAACTACAAAAGAAAACTTGCCCAAAACATAAAGGAAAAGCCAAAATCATTCTATGTTTATATACAAATTAAACACAAACAAAGGACTCTGTAGGACCTTCAAAAGATGAGACTAATAAAGTTATATTGGATGATAAAAGGGCAGCAAACACTGTGAATGAATACTTTACATCAGTGTTCACACTAGAATGATTGAACGACATCCCATCACCCACACAAATGTTTGAAGGAGGGGAAGAGAATGAATTAAGGGATATACCCATTACATGTGACACAATCAGGAAGAGCATTGACAAACTAAAAGACTCAAAAGCCCCAGGTGTGGATGGATTTCAATCCAGTCATAAAGGAACTGGCAGATGCACTATGCATACCACTGAAACTCCTTTTCAGAAAATCCCTGGACCAAGGGATAGTTCCCCTGGATTGGAAATATGCAAATGTCACCCCTATTTAAAAAAAAAGGCAGAAAGAGCTCGGCAGAAAACTACCGTCCGATCAGCTTGACATCACACATCTGCAAGCTCATGGAGAGAATCCTAAGGGAGGGAATCATCCAACATCTCACAGAGAACAATCTTGTAAAATCAATGCAACATGGGTTTGTTAAAAATAGATCCTGCCTTACAAACCTGCTCACATTTCTGGAAACGGTAACCGGCTATTCAGACAAAGGACTTCCAGTAGATGTAGCTTACATGGACTTTGCTAAAGCTTTTGACAAGGTACCACATGAAAGACTGGCAAGGAAATTACAGGCACATGGAATAAATGGGAGAATACTGGAATGGATAAAACAATGGTTAAAACACAGAAAACAAAGGGTTGTGCTAAATGGGAATGAATCTGACTGGGGAAATGTGGAAAGTGGGGTGCCACAGGGGTCCATTTTGGGGCCAACCCTTTTTGTCATATACATCAATGACATAGATGAGAATATTACAAACCACATCATCAAATTTGCAGATGACACCAAGATCTATGGTAAAGTGGGAAGTGAAAGTGATATTGAGACCTTACAATGAGATCTACATCAACTCCACAAATAGTCAAATGACTGGGAAATGCTTTTTAATGCTGATAAATGCAAGACCTTGCATGTGGGGCATAACAATCTACGTAACAACTACCAAACTGACAGCACTACCTTACAACAGATAGATGAAGAAAAGGACCTTGGAGTCAGAATCCATCATTCACTAAAAGTTGCACAACAAGTGGGAGCAGCAGTAAAAAAAAAGCTAACCAAACCCTGGGAATAATCAAGCGTACCTTTACCTTAAAGGAAAAGAAGGTAGTCATTCAACTGTACAAGTCTCTGGTGCACCCCCCCCCACCTGAATTATTGTATCCAGGCATGGAAACCTCATCTTCAGAAAGACACAGCTGCTCTGGAGAATGTGCATCACTGGGCAACAAACATCATCCCAGAGCTTAAGTCACCTCTCGTGTCAGGCACGGCTGAGGGCCACAGTGTTAACAACATTGCAAACCAGGCATGAGAGGGCAGATCTCATTGAAACCTTTAAAATACTTGACAAGTTGGAGGATGTTGATCCAGACAATTTCTTCAAAAGATCAGATGTAACATGAACGAGGAGCAATGGGTTCAAGCTCAACAAGCCACAATGTAGGACTGAAAACAGGAGATGCTTTTTCACCCACAGGGTTGTAAACCCGTGGAACCGCCTACCCGCTGAAGCCAAAACTCTGCTGGGTTTTAAAATACAGCTGGAAAAGATCATCAGGGCAAATGGGGGGACCTTTGACAAGCCGCCGGCTTCCTGTCCTCGTTGAGGCCACTAGTATTAGTGGCCCTCAGGTAAATTCAGGTAAACAATTACCCTCAAGATAACCAAGAAGATGGATGTCAACCAACAAACTTACAATAAACATAGATAAGACCTACTACATTTTATTTGGTAGTAAATCATCAAATCAAATTCAACTTCTGATAGACAAAGTTAACACTACCAATAAAAATAAGGGGAAGTTCCTTGGCCTATACATAGACAAGAGACTGAACTTCAGTACCCACATACAACACACAGCTAAAAACAAAGTCTCAATTCTCAAATTATATAGCAAGAAACATGATGTGAAGTAAGCTGCATTTATCTCATGTGAATCCTTGTTTGTCCTGTTACTAACCCACACTCTGATGGTTACAAATTGCAGAACATGGCTGCAATTCAAAATCCTTCCCCATAAAATCTTCAGGACAAATGGCGGAACATTTGACAAACCACCGGCTTCCTGTCCTTGCCAAGCCCACTAGATATAATGGCCCTCGGGTAAAACACGACATTCAACTTACGTGACTTCGGAGTGGTGATGTTCGGGTCAGCTTTGTGATCTAACAACAGCTTTACAATATCCGCACATTGATTCCAGGCAGCAACGAGCAGTGGAGTGTAGCCTGTTAATAATATTTAAATTTACCATGAAATGAATACTGTTGAGTCACCAGTTTCGTTTAGTTCATTTATTATGCACCCCATACCCATCTTGTGGGCGGTAGTGGAAAGGGTTACAGAGGCACATAATGGGCTCAGGGACTGAACCCCACAATTCATTTAGCTAAGCAAGTTACAGTCACCGGTACTTATAAAAGCTGACTGATGTCAAGCTAATGCAAATTCAACAGTAATTATGTAATCAATGTCATTAAAATGCAGACACAATAGAGGTAACTTTGTGATGTATAAATAATACAAAATGCAACTATGGTAATTATCTGTATTTACCATTAATTTAATTACTGTGAAGCCAGTGGGATACCATCATTATTTTATGACAAGAAAATTAGTACTGTACAGGGGATGTAAACTCAAGAGGTGTATATCCTGCTTCTTTGTGTACACAGTTTACTTTAGTTCAGGACTACAGTATACTTGTTGATTGGTCTGTAAACTGCTGTTGCCTTAATTTTTATTTGGGTTTTGATAACATTTTATAAGTTGATAGGAGCTAATCCCAACTCCAAACCTGGCTTCATTCTCGACTCTTTTAGTTGTGGATCCCGGGTTCGATTCCTGGGTGGAACAAAAATGATTGGGCACATTTCCTATCACCTAATACTGCTGTTCACCGGGCAGTATATAGATACCCAGGAATTAGGCAACTGTTGTGGGAATGCATCCTGGGGAGGGTCAGTTCGACTTGGAAGGAAGGGGGGGGGAGGCCTCAATACCAATACATATACACACAGGCTTCCTGTCCATGACAGAGCGAATTTATATATATATATAATTCACTGTGTCGGGGGACAGGAAGCCAGAGTGTATTCATACACATTTGACTTTTTTATCGAGGCCCCTCCCCCCATTCCCCCCATCCCAAGATTGAATTACTGTTGAATTACTGACCCCTCCCAGGATGCAACCCCACAACAAGCTGACTAACTCCTGAGTGCCTACTCACTGCTAGGTGAACAGGTGCATTAGGGGAAATAAAATGTGCACAACCAATTCTGTCCCACCCAGGATTTGAACCAGGAATTCTCGATTGTGCGTCGAGAACGAACCCGACTGTACTAACAGTTTTTTTTTTTTTAGTTTAGTTCATTTATTATGCACCCCATACCCATCTTGTGGGCAGTAGTGGAAAGGGTTACAGAGGCACATAATGGGCTCAGGGACTGAACCCCACAATTCATTTAGCTAAGCAAGTTACAATCTTGATGAGCTAGTTACAAAATTTAATAACAGGACCCTTAAATATATATTAATTTACTACATAAAATTTTATACAAAGCATAATTTAATTATCAGCTGTATTAGAAATTAATGTGTATATATTTAGATTTTTTTTTAACTGCGCCCTTGGTGACCTCTGATATTGAATATACCATTCAACACTCACTACCTAATTCAGGCACACCCTGCACTACAAGGGACTGATCACTCTCAATTAACCTTGACATACTGCTGCAACCTCCATTCACTGTAGCACCCAAATTGGTTCACCTTTAACTCACCATACTTAGTCATGGTGTTGGGGTCGGCAGTGTTGTTGAGCAGGATCTCAACACTCTCTCTGTTGCTGTTCTCTGCAGCCAGGTAAAGTGCACTCATACCTGTCAAGTTCAAGTTCAAGTTCAAGTTCAAGTTCAAGTATGTTTATTGAGATAAGCAATAAATACATCTCAAAGGGATAGAGTAGCTTAGGCTATTTCTACCCCCCTCTACTTCAAGTCCCTCAAGGGGCGCACAAATGCAGTGAGTACAAATAGACAAATAACATTACAAGAACCCCATTTAACATACCTGTCAAAGACGGATTTAAGTTAATTTTTACCATCGTTTTTATTACGTTAGATCACACACATACACACACACATTCTTTCACCCTGATGCCATTGTTCACCTAGCAGTATATAGGTACCCGAGAGTTAGACAGCTGCTATGGGCTGCTTCCTGGGGATGTGTGTGTGTGTGTGTGTGTGTGCGTTGTATTCTAGTTGCACTCGCCTAGTTGTGCTTGCAGGGGTTGAGCTCTGCTCTTTCGGCCGGCCTCTCAACTGTCAATCAACTGTTATTTACTACTATTTTTTTCATTTTTTATTCCCACACACACACATACACTCAGGAAGCAGCCCATAACCTTTGTCTAACTCCCAAGTACCTATTTACTGCTAAGTAACAGGGACATCAGGGTGAAAGAAACTGCCCATTTTTGTTTCTCGCCGGCGCTGGGAATCAAACCCGGGCCACAGGATTACGTGTCCAGCATGCTATCCACACAGCCACTGACTCCCTGTCAGGGAGGGAGGGAGGGGATGGGTGGGTGGGTGGGTGTGTGTGTGTGTATGTATTAGAGAGAAATATATGTACTGTAGTAGATATAATAGAGAAAAAAATAGATTGGTTAGAAAGGCAGGGTCCAAGAGCTAATAGCTCGATTCTGCAGACACAAATAGTAAATACCCACAAGAAATTAAAGACTTGATGCTAGCTGAATCTTAAACCCATCCTCAGGTGGTGCTCATCCAAGTGGCGACTGACCCTAAACACACACACACTGCATTAACATACTGTATAATAAAACAATGTATTTATTCAGTAATATTATATATATATATATATATATATATATATATATATATATATATATATATATATATATATATATATATATATATATATATATATATATATATATATATATTATTTATATAAAAAATCAGATGACAAATGCTTTTTAATATTGACAAATACAAGACTATGCATGTGGGGCATAACAACCCACGCCACAAATACCAAATTAATAGCATTACATTACAGCAGATTGATGAAGAAAAGGACCTTGGAGTCAAAATCCACCACTCATTAAAAGTTACACAATAGGTGGGTGCAGCAATCAAAAAAGTTAACCAAACTCTTGAATAATCAAGCATACTTTTGACTATAAGGAGAAGAAGATAATGGTTAAACTGTATAAATCTCTGGTGCACCCTCATTTGGATTACTGTATCCAAGCATGAGAGACCTCATTTCCAGATGGACATAGCTGCTCTGGAGAAAGTGCAACACCAGGCAACAAAAGTCATTCCAGTGCTAAGTCGTTTCCCGTATCAGGAACGCTTGAAGGCCACAGGGCTATCAACACTTCAAACCAGGCATGACAGAGCAGATCTCAGTGAAACTTTTAAAATACTGAACAAGTTAAGAGAATGTTGATCCGGATATTTTCTTCACAAGGTCAGATGTAACACAAACAAGGAGTAATGGTTTCAAGTTCAACAAGCCACAATGTAGGACTGAGAACAGGAGATGCTTTTTCACTCACAGGGTTATTAACCCATGGAACCGCCTACCCACCGCAAGTCACTCAGGTAAATACAGTATATATATATTTGAATTCTGTCAATAGGTAGGCCTAGAACAGGTTAGGTGGTTTGATTCTGATGACAATTATATGTATTTGCCACAAATGGGTGCAGCCATTAGCAGTGTGAATCAAGCAGAAGATAAGTGAAGCACTGTTCAAGAAAGGTTCGAATGTGAGCATTTGTGAGTTTTGCATAAATTGTTTTTAGTTCATAAACAGAGGCTAGTGCTGGATTAATGAGCACTATGCCAATGTTTATACCAATGTTTTGAGGATGAACAGAATCTAATAGCTATAGATGCATGAAATTTGCCAGGCAATATAGAGAGTGGACAGAAAATGCAATATTCACCTGTTTCACTCGTGTGGTTGACAGAGGAGCCGGCCTCGACCAGAAGACTTACGGCCTTGGTGCTGTTTGTCTCCGCTGCCCACAACAACGCATTATATCCCTTCTTCTTGCCCGCTGAATATAAATTAAATTAATATTAATATAAATCAGATAATTAATGAAAAGTAAGTTCAAGGGAGAGTTGGCAAGAAGGTCCCAGGATTCGATTCCAGAGAATGCTAGGAAACTTTGGTCAAGTTCCTTTATTTGTTTTGGTCACTTTTAAAAATAATAAGAATGGATATAAATATTAATTATAATCTCAATATTGGCAATTATTTGTATTTGCAGTATGTGGGTGAAGCATTTATGCTTCTGCAATTTGAACGTAGAAAGAAAATTAAATACTGCTCGAGAAAAGTTCGAACATCAGTTGTGAGTCATGTGTGAAGGGTTTTTTATCCATAAACACAGAATTTGGTGGCTGGATATAAGAACATTTAGCCAATGTTTATTAGGACGGTTTGAATATACCAATGAATCCAATAGCACTTTACCAGTGTTCGTGACTGAGCCCATGAATCCAGCAGTATACTGTATATACACAGGATGCAGGGACCTACAGCCCGTCCTCTTCAACAAAAGCCAAATGTTCGTTAATCCAACCACCAAACCCCCTATTTATGTATGAAAAACGGTTTTCACATGACTCAACTGATAATATTCAAACATTTTTCAAACAGTGCTTTGCTGACTACCCCTGTTTGAATCACACTGAAGTATATGGTGAAGCATTTACAGCGAATAGAAATAATTGCAAATACAACCTAATCACCTAACCTATGCCTAACTATACATAGAATTTTAATATACAGTATAATAATACTCTATTACTATATAAATGAGAAACATTTTTAATGCACAATATGTTCAAATTTATGAATGCGTCTTTGGAAACGACCTCAGCTTTAATGAGCCCGGCCTGAGAACGGATTGATACCTGTGCTCTCAACGTAGGTAAGTAGGTAGGTTCGGTCTGGTTGTCCTAGGAGCTTCTCAATCTTGCGAGTGTTCCTTCTCGAGGCAACGAACAACAGCATGTTGGCTAATTGGGGAATAAAGTATAAATGTGTTAGACATATTCTTAATGAATGGAAGTTTTTTAGAAAACCTGTATATAATATATAACTGTTGGATGTGTATTCTAATTCTGTAGAAAGATCAGATTTAAATAAATTTCTAAACGTGTACACAGTAAAATGTTGGAACAGTTAGGTTCATATAAATTGAGCTAGTTTTGGACTTAAGCCCCGTCAACCTCTTAATGGTTATTAAGACCATCACAAGAGTATACTGACCAACCAGCCAGTATATTTACCGCATTCATAGTCCAGAACTAATGTAAACTGTATCCCAAAAAAGCAGGGGTGCACATGATGTATATCTCTCAATTAAAAACCCCTACTCTTTTATAATAACGCACACTAATGACTTTTAGAGTTACACATCTACATTAATTTGTACGGGTGACAATTATATCACTTCTAGAGAAAGCTGTAAACTGCTAGCACAACAGCACTGCTCTTGTAACTACTTGAAGCAATAAGAGTAAAGCTTCACTTCATCAGCTTGAACTGATGCCATGAGGGTATCACCTCACCATTGCATAAATTTCTCTTCCTTGGCGGGAGTATCGACAGATCTTCACAATCATCTTTGTTCTTATCTTCCTTCGGTGGTTCTCCCTTCTTGGCTGCCTCCACCCTCAGGCTGCACACCATCAGTGTCACCACCACCCACAGACGCATCCTTCTCGGCTTCTGCAAGACAAGAGAAGTAGTGTTTTAACCCCTGCACTGCGCACCTGGTTTCGGCAAAAACTTCTTTGGGCAATTGTCAAGGACATATTCTTGTTGTTTTCATAAATATTCAGGTAAATTTAATGTTAAAATGTTTCCAAACAACTATTTTCATTTAAAAACACAGAGTAATGAAAACATTAAAAAACACTAAAATGTAGCCTAATTAAAAAAAAATAGCACAACTCTCAGAGCGCCTAAGGGGGCTTCGCTTTGCGCCTAAAGGCCTAAAGGCGCTTTGCACAGTGCAGGGGTTAAGAGACAATTCGTGCCTTCACTGTAACCTTATCTCTGTAGAAGAAGGGTTGCCTGGAAGTCATAGGATGGCTACCTATCTTATTCTCCCCAAAACGCTTTGCGTAATAGTGGCTTTAGGCATTGTATGTACTAGCTCTATCTATAAATCTATCAATTTTTGTAAAACCTCTTGTATGTATGTACTTTACCTGAATAAACATTTATTTATTTATTTATTTATTTATTTATTTATGTGTAACTTGAAGTGGCTGTGTCCCCATAGTCTGGTCAAGGCCAAGACTGTCAAGCACTTAGACATCACTTATTATTGTCACTTATATTATGTCTCACTTATTCAGCGAGACATACGAAACCTGTACATCTTTCTTTAATCATGGTAGTTTTGTTACATTTATTAAACAATTTAAAAGCCTCAAAACTTCAAAACCCAAGGTTATTATTGTTGTAAATAACCTCATATTGCTTTGAAGCTCAAACTATTTATTAAATGTAAATAAAACTGCCATGATTGAGGAAAGATGTACAGGTTTCGTATGTGGTTGCCTAAATGCTTGATGACTTTGACAGGACTGGTCCTCACTATACCATTCATTGAAACTGGAACATCTAGTAAAGTAAATTTTATTCATGAAAGTACATACATAATTGTTTTACAAACATAAAGTTGGATTTATAGATAGAGGTAGTACATACAATACCTAAAGCCACTAGAACGCATAGCGTTTCGGGCAAAGTGGGGGAAAAAACACTTGGACTAAAACTAAAACCAACCATCTATACCAGGTTTACGGGCTCACCATAGCCCGTGCTACATGGACACTTCGTCCTGAGTAGCTAAATCTGAAACAACAACATCTATACCAACTTTAGTCTGCTAAAGCCATTAAAACAGTCCTCAACACACTGGTAGAAAGAAGTATAGGCCTACTGATTTCCCACAATTTTTTCCCCCCTTTTCCCTTTTTCAACTCAATTTATGCTTTGATCTCAATTAGTATTAAGTTTTAGTCTAAGTGTTTTTTACCACACTTTGCCCAAAATGCTGTGTGTGTGTGTGTGTATTAGTAGCTTTAGGCATTGTATGTACTATAGCTCTCTCAAGAAATCCAACATTGTGTTTGTAACTCATCTTGTATTTATTTATTTATTTATGCATATACAAGAATGTACATAAGGAATTTGAGGATACAAATATGGTAATTACAGTCTTGTAAAGCCACTAGCACGCGCAGCGTTTCGGGCAGGTCCTTAATCTAAGAAAATTTTAGGGAGGTAAATACTTGCAAAATTTATAGACAAAAAAATGATAACAGTTACATGAAATGAAAAAAAAGAAGATGAGAGAAAATTGTAGGTACAGTATATTAAAGCACATAGGTAGCTAAGATTGATTGCAATGACAGCTTAAAATGGTAGTTGACAAAAATTGGTAGGCACAATACAGCAGAAACAATATAAGATTGATTGCAATGACAGCTTGAATGGTAGTTGACAAAAATTGGTAGTCACAATACAGCATATGGCTAGCACATAAAAGAAGACAGCAATGAACACAATGATAAGGTAGTTTGATATTACATAAAAATTAGGAGATTGGGTAACACTAGGTACAGAGCAAATTTAAAGCTCAGTGTAGGAAACTAAGAAGATGAAGTTAGGTACTTTTTGGTTTTGCTTTTAAATAAGGCAAAAGTTTTACAGTTTTTCAATTCACTAGGGAGTGAGTTCCATAGACTAGGTCCCTTAATTTGCATAGAGTGTTTACACAGATTAAGTTTGACCCTGGGGATATCAAAGAGATATTTATTTTTGGTGTGGTGATAATGGGTCCTATTACATCTGTCCAGGGAGAGTTTCAGAGCATGGTTTGCATTTAAGAACAGGGTTTTGTAAATGTAGTTGACACAAGAGAATGTGTGGAGGGAGTTAATATTTAGCAAGTTTAGGGATTTAAACAAGGGAGCTGAGTGTTGTCTGAAAGCAGAGTTAGTTATTATTCTGATAGCAGATTTTTGCTGTGTGATGATGGGCTTAAGGTGGTTTGCAGTGGTAAACCCCCATGCACAGATACCATAATTAAGATAGGGGTAGATTAGTGCATAATATAGTGAGAGGAGAGCAGAGTTAGGAACATAATATCTGATTTTGGAGAGTATACCAACTGTCTTAGAGATTTTGTTAGTTATGTGTTGAATGTGGGTACTGAAGTTGAGTCTCTTGTCTAGGAATAGGCCAAGAAACTTGCCATCATTTTTATTACTGATGTTAATGTTGTCTATCTGTAGCTGAATTGCATTTGATGATTTGCTTCCAAATAAGATGTAGTAAGTCTTTTCGATGTTTAATGTTAGTTTGTTCGTTGACATCCATAAGTGGACTTTTTTTAATTCATTATTCACAACATTATTTAATGTATGTGGGTTGAGGTTTGAGGGTAGTATCGTCAGCAAACAATATAGGTTTGAGAATATTAGAGACATTAGGCAGATCGTTTATATATATAAGAAATAGAAGAGGTCCAAAGATGCTGCCCTGTGGCACTCCAACGGTAATTGGTAGAGTGGAAGAAGTTGTATCATTGATGGTTACATATTGGTGTCTGTCACTGTCATATTGGTGTATGTATGTGTACCTGAATAAACATTTGATTTGAAGTAAGTAATTATCAAAAGAAGGTGCCAAGCCGGGGAAGGGAACTATCAGGGGGGAAGTGCCAAGCCATTACGACTATATAGCACTTGGAAGGGGTCAGGATAAGGATTTCGGATGGGACTGAGGGAAAGGAATGGTGCCCCAACCACTTGTAGACGGTCGGGGATTGAACACCGACCTGCATGAAGCGAGACCATCGCTCTACCGTCCACTCCAAGTGGTTGAGGAAAGGAAAAGCCGAGGAGACTAACACTCTGGTAGAAGTAACCAAACGGTTACTTTTGGATGTAACTTCAGGATAAGGCGCCGGAACGCGAAGACATTATAAGGAGCTGCTCGTTCAATGCTTCACTTGTATTTCGAGAGACTCGCTTTGTCTTGGAATGAATAAATCTTAATAGTTTAACACCCTTGTTGCTAACAGCGGAATGTGGATTTCCATACCATAAAAATTTATTCACTAAATTACATAACTAAACGGAAAATTCAAAGTTCATTAACAAAACTAAGAATTTGAACCCGTTTTGGTAAGCCAGAACCTTATTACGTCAGCGTCTTCAAGATCAATCTAATAAACTTAGAATTAACAAATATGGTATACTAATTTTAACAAAATAAAACTTTTTTAACTGGAATTGTGAGCAAGAGCATATGTTCCCCCCAAAATGGGAGATAACAGGTGTGTTTGACAGAAGGGAGAGGCAGTATAGGTGGCAGGCCTGGTACGATAATCTACTTTAATTCACCTTCCTTTAATTTGTGCGAGAGAGAGAAAGAGAGAGAGAAAGATAGAGAGAGAGAAAGATGGAGAGAGAGAAAGATAGAGAGAGAGAAAGATGGAGAGAGAGAAAGATAGAGAGAGAGAAAGATAGAGAGAGAGAGAAAGATAGAAAGAGAGAAAGATAGAAAGAGAGAAAGATAGAGAGAGAAAGATAGAGAGAGAGAAAGATAGAGAGAGAGAAAGATAGAGAGAGAGAAAGATAGAGAGAGAGAAAGATAGAGAGAGAGAAAGATAGAGAGAGAGAAAGATAGAGAGAAAGATAGAGAGATAGAGAGAGAGAAAGATAGAGAGAGAAAGATAGAGAGAAAGAGAGAGGGATTTTTTAGGCTAAACAGGATATCCTGTACATCGTGCGACGCAAATCCCCTATTGCTGTTTTGCATGGGTTTTTTCTCCCCCACAGTGTGGTGAAATGCTTCCTGGCCAACACAAACGCTGCCTGGCGACCATATTGCTGCACCAGGCAGACCACAGGTGCCTTCCTAATACTATACTATGAAACTGTTTATTTTGGAAACGTTCGTATTTGTTTAAACGCTGGTTATCTTGAGATGATTTCGGGGCTTTTTAGTGTCCCCGCGGCCCGGTCCTCGACCAGGCCTCCACCCACCAGGAAGCAGCCCGTGACAGCTGACTAACACCCAGGTACCTATTTTACTGCTAGGTAACAGGGGCATAGGGTGAAAGAAACTCTTAATTAAGGTTGATTCCTACTGACATTATGTAGTGCAAGGGGGGGGAATGGACAGAGGGAGAAAGAGGTTGATTGAGACCTGCAGGGTAGAATGGGAAGGGAAGGAAACTATCAGGAGAGAACGCCAAAGCCATTACGACTATATAGCACTGGGAAAGGGGGTCAGGATAAGGATTTGGGATGGGACGGGGGTAAAGAATGGTGCCCGACCCCTTGTGGACGGTCGGGGATTGAACGCCGACCTGCATGAAACGAGACCGTTGCTCTACCGTCCAGCTCAAGTGGTTGGGTAAAGGGGGGAAAGGGTTGGTCGGAATTTGATAGATATCAACACCTTTGCATTCAAATACGCACATAATAATTTTAAATTTAGATCAGTATGGGGCTCTTGTTGCGCTAACTAACAACATCTAGACCATTTTAACGTCTCGTCCAACTGATTGATTGATTGATGAAGATAAAGCCACCCATGAGGTGGCACGGGCATGAATACCCCGTAATCGTCCACATGTTGCAAACGTCGAATATCAAGTGGTTTTGTCTACCCAGAAGCGTATGACCCCTAGACAACTCAGATAGCCTAGTGTTGTCCATTAAGCCTCTTAGCCAATGATGCGTCAGTATTAAACTGCTTTTAATTTTGTCAAAAACGCCCGAATTTTGACGTTGTGAGCGATAGCGTCAAATCTGCAGTGGATTAAGTGTGAGGACAGGTTATATAATGTGTTCTGAAAGACTGGAATTCAAATGTAAAATAAACAAAGCCTAACGCTGTTGTGGGGTTTTCAACTAAGTCTGGTGCTGTTGTGGGGTTTTCAACTAAGCCTGGTGCTGTTGTGGGGGTGTTTAACAAAGCCTGGTGCTCTTGTGGGGGTTTTCAACTAAGCCTGGTGCTCTTGTGGGGGTTTTCAACTAAGCCTGGTGCTCTTGTGGGGGTTTTCAACTAAGCCTGGTGCTCTTGTGGGGGTTTTCAACTAAGCCTGGTGCTCTTGTGGGGGTTTTCAACTAAGACTGGTGCTCTTGTGGGGGTTTTCAACTAAGCCTGGTGCTCTTGTGGGGGTTTTCAACTAAGCCTGGTGCTCTTGTGGGGGTTTTCAACTAAGCCTGGTGCTGTTGTGGGATTTTCAACGAAGCCTGGCGCTGTTGTGGGGTTTTCAACAAAGCCTGGTGCTGTTGTGGGTGTGTTCAACAAAGCCTGGTGCTGTTGTGGGGTGTTCAACAAAGCCTGGTGCTGTTGTGGGGGTGTTCAACACAGCCTGGTGCTGTTGTGGGGTGTTCAACAAAGCCTGGTGCTGTTGTGGGGTGTTCAACAAAGCCTGGTGCTGTTGTGGGGGTGTTCAACAAAGCCTGGTGCTGTTGTGGGGTTTTCAATAAAGCCTGGTGCTGTTGTGGGGTTTTCAACAAAGCCTGGTGCTGTTGTGGTGTGTTCAACAAAGCCTGGTGCTGTTGTGGAGTTTTCAACGAAGCCTGGTGCTGTTGTGGGGTTTTCAACGAAGCCTGGTGCTGTTGTGGGGGCTTTCAACAAAGCCTGGTGCTGTTGTGGGTGTGTTCAACAAAGCCTGGTGCTGTTGTGGAGTTTTCAACGAAGCCTGGTGCTGTTGTGGGGGCTTTCAACAAAGCCTGGTGCTGTTGGGGGGGGGGTGTTCAACAAAGCCTGGTGCTGTTGGAGGGGGGAGGGTGTTCAACAAAGCCTGGTGCTGTTGTGGAGTTTTCAACAAAGCCTGGTGCTGTTGTGTAGTTTTTCAACAAAGCCTGGTGCTGTTGTGGGGGTGTTCAACAAAGCCTGGTGCTGTTGTGTAGTTTTTCAACAAAGCCTGGTGCTGTTGTGTAGTTTTTCAACAAAGCCTGGTGCTGTTGTGTAGTTTTTCAACAAAGCCTGGTGCTGTTGTGGGGGGTGTTCAACAAAGCCTGGTGCTGTTGTGGAGTTTTCAACTAAGCCTGGTGCTGTTGTGGAGTTTTCAACAAAGCCTGGTGCTGTTGTGGGTTTTTCAACAGCACAAACTTTGCCGTTATATGCTTCTGTTACTAATTTAAGCGAGACAGAAGTTGAGACATAATTCATACGAGTTTCTAAGAGGGTAGTTAAGACTTAAAAGGTACTCCTGCATAAGTCATTCATTTGTACGTGAATACAGAGATGTACTTCTCAGCATACGTGTACTCTTAACAACTTAAGAATGAACTTATTCTTGAAGGTAGACCGAGACCTTTGTTAATGTCAGCCACTAACTCATTGTAAAGTGCCATATAAGCCCGCCAGGCCGTGTATGTCACCGTGGCACTGAATATTCCAGAGTGTCATTAAGGTATTATTGTGGTTGGTAATAAGAGGACAAGGATGAGTGACGTCAAGGGCACCTGATTCACTGAGGACTTCAAGGGCATCAGATTTACCCAGAACGACAAGGGCATCAGTCGCTGAGGACAAGGGCATCAGATTCACTGAGGGCGACAAGGGCATCAGATTCACTGAGGGACGACAAGGGCATCAGAGTCACTGAGTACGACAAGGGCATCAGATTCACCGAGAACGACTAGGGCATCAGTCACTGAGGACAAGGGCATCAGATTCACTGAGGGACGACAAGGGCATCAGAGTCACCGAGAACGACAAGGGCATCAGGTTCACCAAGAACGACAAGGGCATCAGGTTCATCAAGGATGTTACCGGGCGACAAATAATTCAAAGGAAGAAAGCAAGACTTTAAATCCTGCTGATAACAATCACGGCCGCCATGAATAGTTCACTATGTGGTCACGTGGCGTCAAGAATCTGGGCTTGTTGTATAGAACATGTGTCTAGATAACAAAGAACATGCCAGAACGGGGAAGAACAGTCGGAGTGCTTGCTCAATATGTTCATTGTGTGTGAACACGCCTTTATTTTCTTGTATGGTCGTGCTAAAGTAGAAATCTGAACTACTGAGTTCGACAAACCGGAAAACTATTTTGTACCAAACTAACCTAACCTATCCTTCCTAGGCCTAATATACGGTATCTGAGGCCTAATATAGTACATATGTGTGCTATACTAGGTCTAGGAATATTTAAGTTAGTTTTTTAGCCTCATTTATTTTAAAAGAATTCCTTACTAGTCAGTATACAGCCCGCAGCATACTAATATCTAAAAACTAAGAGCGTACGAATTCGTGACTATTGACCGTCACAATAGGTACTATTTAACACGAGTATGGGTTTCCAACTGTCTCCTGGTGCTCTTGTTTCTTGAACAATGAGTGTAATTTCCATAGAATTGTTTATGCCGTTATCATGTCTCCCCTGCCTCTTAGCCTCTTATTAAGAAGATCCCAAGCCAAAACCATATGCCAACCCACGGTGGACAGGCCACCGAACTTTCAAGCCCCTTCTCCACACCCTTGAGGAAATGTATATGTTTATCTCTCAGAATGTTTGGTAATATGTTTATTGTTTCTGATGTGTGTCTATGTATGTATTAACACGATGTACTGAACGGGGTGAGAATAGCTTGAGCTACCTCATCCCTTTGTGTGTATTTTACCTCAATAAACTTATTTCAATTTCAATTTCTCCACACCCAAATCCTCTTCCATGAATTTCACCGCCCCATCCTTCTTTTTCCCAACATCCTTTCCAAATCCTTTGGATATCAAAACTAAAAAAACAAACCATGTCTCCCATATCTTATGCCTCCTCTCTTTCAGTGTGGCATTCAGTCTGGCCCTAACTTTGTTCTGTGCATTTTCAGGGTGTGCGTAGAGGCGCACGTGTGTGCGTCCATGCGTGTGCACGAACATAAAGCTACGAACTAGAACATAACACTACACTACACTTTGTTCATTTAACTAGAACATATCCGGCGTCAAGGTTATCAAACGAGCAGCCTTTCCTTCCTCTTCCTCCCGCCGCGAATTTCAGCACTTCACACAATAAGACTAACTGGGCTGAGGGGGAGAGCCTCTCTCTCCCCCTCACGAGACCAAGAGAGTGTTAAGTGACACTGACAGCTGACTCAAGAGGACAAGAGCGTGCTGTCCACTTCCCAGTAGTGTTGATGTAGAGGAATTTGACCGAATGAAAGCTAGGGAGTTACTAGAGGAACCACTCCTGTATCTCGGCTCTTCACTCGACCCCACTCTTCTTGCCCTAGCTTGGTTGAGTGGTGGATGGTGATATTGAGGCTGCGTGGGGGCGGAGTAGCCTAGTACCTCTGTAGGCTGGCGGCGTTGCGCCTATAATCTTTTTGTCCTAATGGGGTGTTCCCTGTCCAGCGCCAAGCCATTGCGACTATATAGCACTTGGAAGAGGTCAGGATAAGGATTTAGGATGAGACCTGTGGCACCAGCCACAGGTGCCAGCACCAACCACAGGTGCCAGCACCAACCACAGGTAGCCAGCACCAACCACAGGTGCCAGCACCAACCACAGGTGCCAACACCAGCCACAGGTGCCAGGGCATTGGTGCCCATGACGCTGCTCCATCACACCATCTGCACCATTATGACTAATGACCGGGGCACTTTGGCAAGGCAGGCGCTTCTGTTGATGGTCCGCACGTGTTGAACCTTTCTGTCCTGCCTCTTCTCGTCCTCTTCCCTTTCGCTTTCCTTCCTCTTCTGACCCCATTCTTCACTGGTCACTTCCTCTCTCAGGTCCTTTATCCCTCCCTCCCTCTCTGTCCAACCACTTGGGGTGGACGGTAGAGCGACGGTCTCGCTTCATGCAGGTCGGCGTTCAATCCCCGACCGTCCAAGTGGTTGGGCACCATTCCTTTCCCCACCGTCCCATCCCAAATCCTTATCCAGACACCTTCCAAGGGCTATATAGTCGTAATGGCTTGGCGCTTTCCCCCGATACCAGTCAGTCAGTCCCTCCCTCTCTTTATCTTCCTATGATTGCCCACCATTGCAATCAATTTTCAATAAGGTACTGCATCTGCATTGCATGCAAAGTTGCGTATGTACGCTTGTGCATTTTTGTAGGACGAGGGTCTATAGCTTTCTGATTTTCAAAGGGGTCCGCGACTTAAAAAAAAAGATTTGGAACCTTTTTTTAAGGAGGGAAAGGGGGGGGGGCGGGATACGAATGTGACTGGCCCATCACCAAACACGAACTAATCACGGCCAAAAAAGGTGGCAATGACACACTGCGCCAAGCGTTGATAACATTACATACTCAATGATCGCACATGGAGGTCTTGCTGGAGAACAAGGCATCTTGGGAAGATGCCCTGTTCTCCAAGGCATCTTGGAGAACAAGGCATCTTCTAAATTCAACAACGAAGCTTCTAAATCAACAAAATTTTTATATCCATCGTTTCAAAATCTAATTTGTGCGGAAGTATTCATATATCCCTCCCCCCATCCTCTTTGCTATGACCTTCCATACATCTTGAGATGATTTCGGGGCTTAGCGTCCCCGCGGTCCGGTCCTCGAGCAGGCCTCCTTTTTGTTACACCCCCCCAGGAAGCAGCCTGTAGCAGCTGTCTAACTCCCAGGTACCTATTTACTGCTAGGTAACAGGGGTATCAGGGTGAAAAGAAACTATCCATTTGTTTCCGCCTACGCCGGGGATCGAACTATGAACCTTAGGACTATGAATGCCGAGCGCTGCCCACTCAGCCATCAGGCCCCATTGGTATACTTCAATCATATTACCTCTTACAGAAACGGTGACCTTTTGGGACGCTTGGTCACGAGGTCACAACCCCAGGAGTAGGAAGTACACATTGACCAACCACGTTGGGAACATCACCAATGCTATCAAATCATGTGTGGGAAAAAAACATCTATTTTATGTGTGTAAAAACATTCAGAATCTATTTCAAAGAAGTTCGTAGCCTGAGCCAAACATATGAATTAAAATATAATTTCATTCATTGTATTAGTTTAATTGTTGGTCAATATCTGTGATGTATTTGTCATATTAACAAGGAACAGGTAACAGTGACGTCGATTAAGGACCTGCCCGAAACGCTGCGCGTATTAGTGGCTTTACAAGATTGTAAATACTATGCTATGTATTCTTTCTAACCCAATGTACCTTCTTGTATATAAATAAATAAATAAATAAATAAATAAATAAATCCGCCGTGTGGATCACGTAACAGCGACGTCATTACCACCATATTACCAAACATTCAATAGAGCCTAAACCCAGTTCATAGTCTATTATTTAAAAAAAACTACTTCGTAATATTAATCTCTCTAGTATTAATCAATCTACTTCGATCTAATATTAACAACTCACATGTTAAGAACTGCTAACACGAATAGAAATAGTTAAAGGAAAAATAGAAATAGCGTTGAAATAGATCATACAGTTGTGTTAATGAAATATATATATAAGCTTGAAGCCTCGCGCGGAACACCGCGTAACTTTACCGTAAGTTACATTCTAGATTATCTAATTACAGGTGTGTTAGTTATCAAGTTGATTGATGTTAAATATTATGACGTCATCACCCATATGCGTCACACAATCCTATTGATCAACCATTAGTTAAAATAGTGTAAGACCTAATTTGAATTTTTCCCATCAATTATATAACCAGTCTTATCAATAATCGGTTTTTCGAAATGGTAAATTTACCTCATGGAAATCCTCCCTAGTAGCCTCAATGAGGGACAGGAAAGCCGCCGGCTTGTCAAAAGTTCCTCCCTGCATCCGTATATAGTTTCTAAGGATTATTTACAGCATTTAGATTATCATAATACTTCAGACTAAGAAACGGGTACAAAGTCCTAACAGCAATTTTTAACCAATTCAATATAAAATAAACATTTTCTTGTACACTTCTATCGATTTTAACAAAATAAATGTCACCAAACAACGTACTGGTTAATGATTTTATCATTAAAACCAAATAATTACTGTTAATTTGCATATTAATTTGATAGCGGGATCAGGTACATATATTTTGATTACCAACCCTTGTGTTCGCACGCAGTAATAGCACTAAGGAATTTCAAATCGTTCACGTAACCTATTTTTAGATGGAATAAACAACGTAATGGCTTATATTATGGAATATTGTCATGGGGTTTAGATATGTTGAATGTTAGAGTTGCAACTTATATCAGGCTTTGATAGAACTTTTCAAATAGGCTAAGTTTGATGGTACTACTTAATCAAACCAGGCCGCCTTTGTATTATTTTTGCAATAAAAGCGTAAATAACTATTTCCAAATATCATAATATGTGAGTTTCCATTATCGGGGACCGGGAGCTGCCTGTTTGGGTGCCAAACCAGAGATCTTTTGTCTTTGACTGCTCATAATCTTACAATAAACTACTAAACAATCCTAAGCTAAGCTTCCATATACCTTTTGCCGATTAAAGCTTCAATGGGCAACGTATAAGATTGTCTAAATCTAGCAAACTACACAAGAAATATGCAGACACACCCACCACAAGCAAGAAGAAGGGTGGGGTCGAGGCGTCGCTTACTAGGGCACGTGCAGTAGCCTCTCCTCCTGCAGCGGACCCAAGTGGCACTCCCGGTGTAAGTGGCACTCCTGGTGTAAGTGGCACTCTCCAAACACTGGCACTGCCCTGACACGGCTCAGCCCGAGGCGTCCCCTTCACGAGACTGACCTACAGTGAGCCAGCTCCACATTGTTTGCTTGGTGTAGCTCCGCCCCCGCCATGACGCTCTTGTATTTTATGACTTCCGCCATCGTTGACATGCGTGCACTTAAACTCTTTGGCACTTGTGGGGGGGGGCACCTTGC
This sequence comes from Procambarus clarkii, assembly GCF_020424385.1. Classification (NCBI taxonomy): domain Eukaryota; kingdom Metazoa; phylum Arthropoda; class Malacostraca; order Decapoda; family Cambaridae; genus Procambarus; species Procambarus clarkii. Next base: position 8,730 of record NW_025566091.1, on the reverse strand, counting down.
GTGCACGCACAACACACACGCACGGCTCTTGCAAGCCGTCAGTGGTGGTCATGATGCTTGGAGTGTGTGTGCGGCAAGTGACAGGCCTGTGTTTACGGTGCAAAAAGAGAGGGGCACGCGAATTGCTAGTTAACTAATAGGGACGGCAAGTTAAACCACTCCCAACCACCCCCACAAGCCGTCGAGGGTCTCAACACTTGTCATTGTCACATTCATGCTTTGCCACACCTCCCCTCTCGTGCTTCTTATCATTTGCTCCATGCCCTCTTTTTTATCTTGCATATCTAAACCTGTAGCTTTGTGTTACCCCTCCACACACACACACACACAAGCGTTTCGTCTTTTCGCCATTGTTACCTGTTTTATAGTGTAGTTTCAGAGAGCACGCAAGCCTAGCCTAGCGTCGTAACCGCCCTCCACCTCCGCGCGTTCCTGGAAATGCTGCAGATATATTTAGATAATTGCAGAAGTTATTTTTCGTTCATGAGAAGAACCCATTACGTAAATATTATTGACCTTGAGCCTCTTAAAAAAAATACATACATAAAAACAAAATATATTAACTAGCTCGGTAACTGTAGAAACATTGACATTAGCATTTAATTGACTCATTATTTGTCCTACCCACTTGTTTATTTATATTTAAATTGGTAAGTGTGCCTTTATTTAGATTGCTTATGAAATGTAATTGGCGCAAACACTACTATTAACAGAAGAGTACTTGTAGTGGGGTAGGGCAGGGCTGCTCTAGATGCGTGCAGACACGGAAGTAATGAGAGATAAATGTCCTTGGTGCTGGCGCCTCTCCTTTTGTTGGGATATTCTGTGTAACATGGAGTTAGATGACTAGGAAGCATTGTCTTAAACAAAGTTAGCCTAAAAACAGAGGTCTGTAAGGTGCGGGGCCGCTCCGAGCAACAGCCTAGTGGACCAAGCTCTCGCAAGTCGAGCCTGGTCTCTGGCCGGGCTTGGGGAGTAGAAGAACTCCCAGAACCCCATCAAGCAGGTATAGGTGAACTTAAATATGTGAACAGGTAAACTTAAAAGTAAGTTTCTTTTAACAAGGCATGAATATTACAGCGGAGGAGAGGAAAGTAGTAACTACATCATGTTAAGTTTTAACATTCCGCTGCGAGAATCTTTTCTTAGAGAAGGGAAGTTAAATAGGAAACGAACTGGTTCATATAATAGGTGAAAATGGTTCTTAAATATAAGTACAGATCAGACGCCAACTACAGAGGAAAATACACTCAGGGATTTTTGACAACAGATTGGGGGATTTATCAGAATCCTCAAAGAAACAAACTGTGGGATTTATAACAAACAAACATCATAGTTGAGTATCATGGCATAAAAGAACTCAAGTTTATGAAGACGACCATTACCACATCTCAGAGTCTAGACAAAGATTATATATATTACTCAGCAACAACGTATAGCATACAGTCTTAACATAGCAATATAAAACAGTTTGAGAAACGGTATTCGTGTATTATTAAAACAAATCATTACGGGCTATTCATGCCCGTGCCACAAGAAATCGAATCTTTAAAAAGTAAGTTTCTTGTACGTGTCTGTTCAGCGGTCTCATTATGGATTGTTGTTGTTATAGATTCAGCTACTCGGAACAAGTTCCAAGTAGCACGGGCTATGGTGAGCCCATAGTGGACTTACCTGGCACAGGAGCGGTGCCTCTCATTATGGAGGATTGACTGCATTATATACTGCCACAGCATTCACTCTCTGGGAGTCATGAGCACAAGAGACGATTCTAAAGGCTTTGTAAGCAGTTAGCTTAGCCTAGCTAATATAATAAAGTGAATCAGTTAATAACCCACAAGTATGTACCAATACAGTGATTCACGACGCCGTTTCGGCGTCTTGCAGTGCCTATAGTTGTGCTTGCGGGGGTTGAGCTTCGGCTCTTTGGTCCCGCCTCTCAATCATTAATCTACTGGTGTACAGGTTCCTGAGCTTATTGAGCTCTATATCATATTTACATCTGAAACTGTGTATGGAGTGTGCCTCCACCACATCACTGTCTAATGCACTTCATTTGTTATACTCTAACACTGAAAAAAGTTATTTCTAATATTATTTGGACAAGTATATGAGTGGGATTGGGGGGTTATAGATAGGAGCTGCCTCGTATGGGCCAATAGGCCTTCTGCAGTTACCTTTGTTCTTATGTTCTAAACTAGAAATATTTACAATTGGGAGGAAACTTAAGTGCAGGCTGAATGTATGTTCACCTCGCTAAACGAGACATTGTTTGCCTTCAGAGAAAGCACTCAGTCCCCCCAAAACATGCAGGCGATGAGTCACAATAACGTTGGCTAAAGTAAGTTGACCGGACCACACACTAGAAGGTAAAGGGACGACGACGTTTCGGTCCAGGACGGACCAAAACGTCGTCGTCCCTTCACCTTCTAGTGTGTGGTCTGGTCAATTCACCCAAGTCTTCAATACCTTGCGGTTTTATATGGTAGTTTATTATTTACGATTATAATGAAGAGTGCTAGGCTATGAATTTCACAATTTTCGTTTATAAATCAATGTTGTATCGATTTTTGGTAAAATTGGTTAGGGCAATCATTGTAGAAATGAGTTTTCTAATTTAGCTAATATACAGTCCAGGAGAAAAACAAACTCTCAGTTTACATCGATAAATGGAGTACACATCTGTTATTTATCCTTCTAAGGCAGTGTACATAAGAACAAAGGTAACTGCAGACGGTCTATTGGCCCATACGAGGCAGCTCCTATTTATAACCAAATAAATAGATTTAGTCGAGTAGGGACATGGCCTCGCCTAAGGCGGCGGCCGCCATACTCACTTTATCTTTATGGATGACTAACTCAAGACCGCAAAATAACATTAGGATGCTAGAGATGAGCTGAACAGGTAATCGCTGCGCTCTGCTTGTTACCTCAGCTGTCACCATGCTGATTTGAGCCAAGATTGACTGTAATGATGTAGAATCCACTCTCTAAGCCAATCAGATATTCAAGAAAATGTAGCATTTAGAAAGGTTTTCCTTCATATGAACAAATCCACAAGGGCCGTGACGAGGATTCGAACCCTCTTTGCCTTCATATCTTCAAATACCAAAGACGATTAACAACTAATTCCCTTGCAAACCTCGTTACAACTTTGCACTAGAGTAATCATCTCACTGCCGATTAGTTCCAGGTTCGATTCCCAGGTAGGTTGAGCTGCTGTTTCGATAGGTTTCCTTGCAAAAAAAAAAAAAAAAAAATGGTATTTTGGAGTCAGACAGCTATTGTGGGTTGCATCCTGGGGGGGGACCTGGATAAGCCTAACAGGCTTTCAGTTTCCGACAATAAGAAACATTTCTCAAGGGAATATTTAATGTACGCAAAATTACGAAAGCGCTCTGAATATCTTCTTTTTATTTCTCCTGTGTGGATATTTAAGCATAACTGAGTCATCTATTCTTGTGACTATTCTTGCATGTATATACCAATAAATTTCCTTAAGTACTTTCGTATATTAATACATCTTCCCTCCTTCTGAAGATGTATTAATATACGAAAGTACTTAAGGAAATTCTTGTTTCAATTTTCCTCCGTGGTCTGACACTGTCACATTTTTTAATCACGTGTTTATTTTCGTGATATACACACACATACCAATAAATATGTATGTATATGTGTAAGTAATGTGCATGCATAAGAATCAGTACACTTACATATAACTATGTGCTTCAATACATGAAACTACAATTTAAAACATAATTGTGTAAATATTTACATGTAAGTATATCATGTGTAAATCTATATTTACACATCGAAATATACATATATTTATCAGTATATACACATGACTTTCACAACACATCATCCACCATTTCTTGTTAAAGGTGTATACAGCGTTGTATAATAGAAGAATTTCTCTAATAGGACCGAGAGAAAAGCCTTTATCACTCACACACAGAGATCACACTAACGTGATGCATCAAATGAACAAATCCACAAGGGCCCTTTTACCCTGTCGTAGCTCAGTCGATTAAGGCAGTGTCTGGGATGCTCCCGGACGCAGGTTCGAATCCTCGTCACGGCCCTTGTGGATTTGTTCCTTTATCACTCACTGCTGACTTGGCAGCCACGTCCAGCGCAGCTAAAAATTACTTGCTGAGAAGGTAGAGGATGTATTTTATAGTACTGTACACTACAGTTAATACAATGGACTACTAATATAAGGCCTAAGAGTGATCATGAAAGTATAATGAAAGTACAATGAAGGCAAAGTTAATTATACTTTGCTTTGGCAGGCACAAAACTAGCATTGATGAGTATACAAAATGATGATAAGTAAAATTATGATGAGTATATATACTATGTACATATGAAGAAACTGTTGACATATGAGGTCATTATGTATGTACAGGATGTTTAATTACACATTGACTACGGGAGTATATATATAGTGATATGTAAACGACATATGAGGTCATTATGTATGTACAGGATGTTTAATTACACATTGACTACGGGTATATATATAGTGATATGTACAAAGAAATTAAGATTTGCCTCGTATCAGATAACCAAATCAGCCAACACCAGGACCCGGAATAGACTAGGATGTATAACTCACAGCGTTTGGGGTTGGCCTCAAAATATTACCAAATGAAGTTAAATTATTATCCAATTCGGTAATGTTAAGTTCAACACGCAGCGATGTGGTTAGATAATCTTTGTTACTTGTATGTGAAAGTTTGCTGAATTCCCCGAAAAATTTATGATTTTGTATTTAAAGTTTCTATTTTGTTGTTCCCGAGTGCGGATATATTTGTAACTTCTTAGAAATAATCTTTGGTTGGTGCTATATTAAAAAATTTATGTTTAAACTTCATAATTCCCAAGACAGCAGTAGTGTATAAAAAAATAATGCATGAAAAGTTTGATAATAACTATAAAAAAAATGTATCCCTGAGATATATAACAGCCCTGCCAGGGACCCAGTTGATCACAGCACACACACACACACACATGTTTTTACATATATGTGTATCTCTGTCCTTAATTCAGACGGCTTAATCTGCATTCACTAAATGGTTTACGAGCTCCTGAGCAATAAGTGTTACCCATAAAGATACCTTGAATTGAGGGTGACCTCAAAGCACTTAGGTGACTGTAAACTGTTTAGGAAGAAATAGACAAGAGGTATTGAACCCTTACGTGTGCAAGTACATGCATATCAGGGGCCAGATTCACGAAGCAGTTACGCAAGCACTTACGAACCTGTACATCTTTTCTCAATTTTTGGCGGCTTTGTTTACAATTATTAAACAGTTAATGAGCTCCGAAGCACCAGGAGGCTGTTTATAACAATAACAACAGATGATTGAGAAGTTTTCATGCTTGCAAACTGTTTAATAAATGTAACCAAAGCCGTGAAAGATTGAGGAAAGAGGTTGAAATTGAAATTGAAATAAGTTTATTGAGGTAAAATACACACAAAGGGATGAGGTAGCTCAAGCTATTCTCACCCCGTTAAGGGAGGAAAGATGTACAGGTTCGTAACTACTTGCGTAATTGCTTCGTCCTGGGTCCTGGACGGTAGTTATGACCACAATGTTGGCCCACAACACCATAAACTACCTCACACTACCATGGTGACACTCTTCCTTAAAAACAAGGCTATATTATTATATGAACAATTTCTGCAAGACGTACAGCCTTTGTGACTTATTTTATTAATATTTAATTGTTCTACTTATATATATATATATATATATATATATATATATATATATATATATATATATATATATATATATATATATATATATATATATATATATATATGTCGTACCTAATAGCCAGAACGCACTTCTCAGCCTACTATTCAAGGCCCGATTTGCCTAATAAGCCAAGTTTTCATGAATTAATGTTTTTTCGTCTACCTAACCTACCTAACCTAACCTAACCTAGCTTTTTTGGCTACCTAACCTAACCTTACCTATAAATATAGGTTAGGTTAGGTTAGGTAGGGTTGGTTAGGTTCGGTCATATATCTACGTTAATTTTAACTCAAAAAAAAAAAAATTGACCTCATACATAGAGAAAAGGGTTGCTTTATCATTTCATAGGAGAAAAATTATAGTAAATATATTAATTCAGGAAAACTTGGCTTATTAGGCAAATCGGGCCTTGAATAGTAGGCTGAGAAGTGAGTTCTGGCTACTAGGTACGACATATATATATATATATATATATATATATATATATATATATATATATATATATATATATATATATATATATATATATATATATATATATATATATTATATATATATTATATATATATATATATATATATATATATATTATATATATATTATATATATATTATATATTTTATATATATATTTTATATATATATATATTTTATATATATATTTTATATAAATATAAAATACAAAAATAATTATTACATTAACTTACATTATTATTTTTATTATGCACCCCATACCAATCCCGTGGGCGGTGGTGTAAAGGATTACAGAGGCATTACATTAGAGCGGCATTCTGAGGTTTTCTTTATTCACTGAAAGAAAATTGTGAGAGGAGAGGGTAAACTAAAGTACGTTTGGTAAAGTGTTTCACGGCTTGGATGAAAGCAATTTAGAGTTACATACTCATGTTACTGCTTAAAATTATATATGTAAATTAATTATTTCTAATCCCGGCATTGAAGATATATTGATCTTTTTCCACTAAAGCAAAGACGCTTAGATCCTAACCCAGTAACCTACAAAGTCTAGAATGAATCTAACCTTGCACGCAGAGACGTGAGACGAGATCCCGACACATTAAGACGGTTGTATACTAAGTCAAGGAACCTTCACTCTGGGATACTGAGCGAGTCAAACGCTGTACCAAACGTGTGGTTATATTGTGAACAGTCCCCGTGGCGGTGATAACACACTCGCCTGGCGTTATCTGAGAGCGTTGGCCTAGGGTTCGTATCCTGGCCGGGGAGGATTGACGGGGCGCCAATCCTTAACTGTAGCCTCTGTTTACCCAACAGTAAATTGGGTAACTGGTTGTTAAACGATCTAGCGGGTCATATTCCAGAGAACATTAAGATTAAGGACTTGCCCGAAACGCTATGCGTGCCAGTGGCTGTATAAGGATGTAAGAACTCTTGTATATATTAACAAATACAAAACAAACAAAATTTATCAAATAATTTCATTAGTTACATCCTGCAATAATAACATGCCATATAATATACAGTTTATACACCTTCTAGTCCTTATAATGATACCTGGTGGATACCTGGTTGATGGGGTTCTGGGAGGAGTTCTACTCCCCAAGCCCGGCCCGAGGCCAGGCTTTACTAGTGAGAGTTTGGTCCACCAGGCTGTTGCTTTGAGCGGCCTGCAGGCCCGCAGGCCCGCAGGCCCACATACCCACCACAGCCCGGTTGGTCCGGCACTCCTTAGAGGAAACATTCTAGTTTCCTCTTGAAGATGTCCACGGTTGTTCCGGCAATATTTCTTATGCTCGCTGGGAGGACGTTGAACAACCGCGGACCTCTGATGCTTATACAGTGTTCTCTGATTGTGCCTATGGCACTGTAGCGAGTAATCCTTATACTCGCTCCATTATCTCATTATCTTAATAGCATAACTAATTAGCACTAATTACAGAAGCTACAATCCTTTCCCCAATTACAGGTAATACTCTTCTCACCTTGTTGGAGGGAGCTGAGGTGTAATCACCATATATGCAAGCGATTTGATGAATATCGAACAGTACAATCTCCAGTCAAGAATGTAGTACTCGGTGTAGGCAGTTCTCATCGACCCAAGACGCTACAGCTTCGACACAGAGCAGGCAGCAGACTACGACCTCATCCAGCTACAACGCTCTCCCACATAGAGCTCAGCGACTCCGGCCACACTCAGCTCTCTGCTCTGCTCAAGGCTTGGTCTCAACGTCTACGACACTGCTGTATCCAGGACTACTAAATAAATATGACTCACTAAACACTGTATCTAATCAACCCAACAACGTAACATAAACGTACGTTATAGCACCTCTGCTCTTCACTGGTTCTATTCTGCATTTTCTTCCATATAATTCACTCCAGTATGTTGATATTTTACTGTGTAGATTTGGGACCTGGCCCTCCAGTATCTTCCACGTGTATATTATTTGGTATCTCTCTCGTTTCCTCTCTAGTGAGTACATTTGGAGAGCTTTGAGACGATCCCAATAATTTAGGTGCTTTATTGCGTCTATGTCTATACGCTTTATTGCGTCTATGTCTATACGCTTTATTGCGTCTATGTCTATACGCTTTATTGCGTCTATAGGCAAATCGCATATCCAACTAAAGCCAAATTTAACAGCAAAATACGGAAAAGCATTACACCAACCTGTGTTGTCGTTGTTGCTTTAGGAGCGACAACGACCAAGGGATGGAACGAGCCCCGGCTGACCGAGACCGGGAAATACCAGAGAAGGATGGGCTGGGGGTCCCTATAGTCTCAGTAAGTAATTATCGAAAGAAGGCACCAAGCCGATAGTCTCCTCAGCCCACACATACTTTACAGTCCCTTCAGGACACGGACATGACGGATGAAGCGGAAGGTATGGCGAAGGATGTCATGACGACGTCTTCGTCTCTCGCTCCCGCCACGTCAAGGACAACGGGAACAGCGAGGCGGGGAATATTGAGCCTACGGA
>NW_025566090.1:0-55486 GCF_020424385.1 Procambarus clarkii | reverse complement strand
TCAAGTTCATGATGTCACATTGTCTATAACATGTTTAGTTGTTGACATTATTCATTTTCCTGGAGACATTCTCTTAGGTCTGTACACCATGATTGATGAAATATTGCATTGTTTCCCCATCGTTGGAACATAAGTATCAAAGACCATGTCATACCCTTGTGTAGCATGTATCGACAGGGCCATGAGTTCAACCTTCAATCAGATTACGTTAATTTTGTTGACACCCGCCTTGCAAGCGTAGGTTTGTCAGATCATTGTCGTGGTAGCATACCCGAGAAAACAGGCACACTCGATTGAAGCATAGTAGTTGTGCAGTTGTTAAGGAGAATGAGTATCGGGACTTTCTGGAAGGGGACGCCCTAACGGATTCTCGTTGTCTCGCTCGCCTGGCAGCTTCCATCTCTGAAGTCAGTGGTTCCATGGCTACTGACACTGTGTTACACCTCATTCTCTCACCATAATAAGAGTTAAGGTTCAGGGAGTGCCTGAGTTGTCGGATGTGATTGCGGAAAGTGAAACATGTAAAGTGAATGGTACATTTGTTGAACCCTCCTGGCACACAGTGCAGGATGGTACTGTCACACTTTTTATCGCAAACACAGTAATGCCGATATCCATCTCCAGTCTGGTACCCATGTTGTAGATTTTGCCCATTACTCGTTACCGGTGCGAGTTATGGATGATGTCTCCATGGATCATACTGTTTGTACACTCACACCAGGAGAACAGGGATCTCAGCCAGAGGTGCAAGCGCAACACCTCAGTCCTACTGATTTTCCTGACTCTGTGGCTCAGCTTTTGAAAATTTTGAACAAGAATAGAGCTGTTGTTGCTCTACAGGAGAAAAATTAGGTCTCACTCCTCTCATTACACATAAAATTCCCCTTGAACAAGGAACTACACCTATTTATGTACCAGCTTACCGTCTTCCCCATTCTCAGAGAGCGGAAGCAGATAGACTTGTAGAAGAAATGTTACAGAGTGATGTAATTGAATCGAGTAATTCGCCATGGAACGCTCCATTGATTCTTGTACCAAAGCGAGATGGGACTTGGAGACCTGTAATCGATTATCACAAGCTTAACAGAGTAACAATACCTGATCGTTTCCCACTTCCAGTTCTAAATGATTTGTTGCAAAGTATTGGTCGAAACAAAGTATTCTCAACGTTAGATTTGTTGCAGGGATTCTGGCAAATCCCCCTTGATGAGGAAAGTAAACAATTGACAGCCTTTAGTACTCCCAATGGTCATTTTCATTTCAAAAGAATGCCGTTTGGGTTGCGTAGTAGTCCAATAACCTTTTCACGGCTCATGACAAATCTATTTCGTAGATTGATAGGAAGTACGCTTCTAGTTTACCTTGATGATCTCATAATCATGTCGCAAGATGTTCAGACTCATTTCCAGAACCTTGAAAAGGTACTTGCAAAGCTCGCTGAAGCTAATTTAAAAATAAAGCTTGCAAAATGTTCATTTTTAAAGCAAAAGATTAATTTCCTAGGTCATACAGTTACACCTTCAGGTATTACATTGAATGAATCAAAAATTATTGCTGCCCGTGATTTTCCAACACCTCGTACCGCAGAGGCCGTAAGACAGTTCACAGGTCTTGTAGGATTTTATCGTTCATTTATTGCTGGATTCTCTATTATAGCCGCTCCGCTTTACAAGTTGCAAAGAAAAGATGAACCCTTTGTTTGGGGAGAGGCCCAGGATCAGTCATTCAAAAAACTCAAAGCAGCCTTAATTTCGTCACCTGTCCTTAGGTACCCAGATTTTTCTAAACCTTTTACGTTGGTTACAGATGCTAGTGACATAGGTCTAGGTGCTGCATTACTTCAAACAGAAGGTCACAGAGATCACGCAATAGCTTATGCTAGCCGTACTTTATCTAAAGAAGAGAAAAATTATAGTGCAACAGAACGAGAAGCCTTGGCAGTTGTTTGGGCACTTAAACATTTCAAGGATACAATTTATAATTACCCAGTTCATGTTCTTACAGATCACCAACCATTAATTCCCTTGTTCAAAAATAAGAATCCAGTTGGAAAGTTTGCTAGATATTTGCTCACAATTCAAGAATTCAATCCCACATTTGGATATATTCCAGGAAAGCAGAATGTTGTAGCCGATGCGTTTTTCTCGACACGTAGCTGCGATTCAGTTAAATTACCCAGCATTAGATGCTACAGTAGTAGAAACGGAACAAAGACAAGACCCCATATGGGCACCCGTCATTAAATTTTTGACTAAGCAAGACACTCGCCCGATTCATAAACCGCCAGTACCATTGAAAGAACTAGTTATGTTGGACAATTACTGTGTAGAGTAGTAAAGCTAGGGACAGCCTCGAGGAAATGTTGTCAGTTAGTTGTTCCAGCTGTCTTGGTACCAACTGTGTTAAAAATTATCCATGATGCTCCTGCAAGTGCACATCCAGGAAAGGATCGTACACTCCAACAAGGTTGATTGAAATATTTTTGGCCAAAAATGGCTAAGGAGATTGCTCATTATGTTGACAGATGTTTAACTTGTTTACAGCACAAGGGACATGTTTCAGGACCTAATCCAATTCAGGTGTACCCAGCAACTAAAGCTCCTTGGGAACGAATATCGATGGATTTATTGACAAATTTTGCGGAAACAGAGAAAGGGAACAAACATTTGCTTGTAATGGTCGATAATTTTTCACGGTTTTGCGAACTAGTTCCTATCCCGAACAAAACAGCAGAAACCATAGCCAGCGCATTCCATGACCAAATAATTTGTAGATATAGTATGCCTAAAGTAATCCTTTCAGATAATGGACCAGAATTCAGTAATAGTATTCTAACTAGCTTGTGTGACTTATATAACATCAAAAAATGTAGCATCATGCCTTATCATCCGGCAAGTAATGGACTAGCTGAACGTACTAACAGGAAAGTGTTAGATGCCTTGAGAGTCACGTTGAATTTTGATAACAACAATTGGGATGATTTTATACCCTTAATTCAGTGTGCTATAAATTCTTCAATTAATGTTTCTACTGGTGACACACCTCACGCTATTCTTTATGGTACAGATAAGATCCTCCCTAATGAATTGATTAACGTACCTCCTACTCCCTTATATAACGTAGATGATTTTGTTCAAGTGAAGCGTAGACAAATGCAACTAGTATTCAAGAAAATACGAGAACAACTGTCCAAAGCAACAGCCGAGTTCACTCTAGCAAGGAATGCACGAGCTAAACCCAGTAAAATAACTATTGGATCTGTAGTAATGATACTTAACCAACACAGGTCTGGTCCTATGTACAAGTTAACTAAGAAATTTTGGGTCCATATAAGGTAATCGAGCTTATTAAAGGTAACAAATACAGACTTAAGAACTTGTTAACAGGAGAGTATATAAATGAACATTTAAACCACATGAAGTTAGCTAAAATGACTGTTGACGAGACTGATGAGGAAGATGACAATGAACTTACCCAGACAGATACTCCTACTCGGACACCACCTTCTGTGGTTGACAGACCACTTGATGTTCAGCAACCCCATACTAACACTTATAATCTTAGATCTAGACCTCTCGTTTCAACCGTGCACTCACCACATGTCCATTGGCTAGATGTTAACGAGGATATCTCTCAAGATGATAGTTTGTCGCATGAAGTTTCATCTGTTCCGGACCTTCAGTCAGAGCCAGAGTTGTATAGTGCTCTGGATGAGCTAGGTGTAGATATCCGCAGAATTTATAATTGAATGCACTCTGCAGTTATTCTGTTTGTTTTGAAAAAAAAAAAAAAAAAACTCATTTGCAGTATTTCTACCACATGTGTCTTATTATTACCATTATATATAATGTATAGTTTTTCTCAACTTTATTTTGTTATGAATTAGATGCCATTGTTAAGTCTACTACCATTTGTATTTTTACAGTGCTTGTCATAGGAGTTATTATTGTTCTAGCAACCACATTGAGGCCAGTGAATCCTGACTGCTATCACGCAGATGTTAGTCTTCTTGATCCAGGTCTTGTATATGCTTGTAAATATATTGCACATTATATATATTGTACATTGGTCTTGTAAATATATTGTATTATTTCAGAAAAAAAAGAGAAAAAAAAAAAAAAAAAAAAAATCATTATCTATCATGAAATTCAATGTGGTTGTTAGGTCAGAACTTTGTTCTATTAATGTAATAATTGTTTAATTTTGTATGGTTTTCAAGCACATGCCATTGACACATGTTAATAATTTTGTTTAGGCAATACCTTGAGTTGTATTGTTCATATCTGATCAGTAGACATACACATGTTCTTAATACTCTGGTTTAATCAAAGCATTGTTACCATGATTTTCACCTATTATGATGAATTTTTTTTTTTTGGTGCATATATGCCGAGTTGTTAGTATTACGCACACCTGATCTTCTTTCAATGTTTTATTATGCAAATTTCACATGTAAGCCATTATTGAATGCCACCGAGGTCCTTTCAGTATCATTGTAACTATATAGCTAGCCAGAGCTTGTCGACAAGGGACGTCGACTTGGTAGCGTGTCCGAGCGGTGTTATACTCAAAATTCTGTCAGTTGAAATGTAACCAATCACAGGCAAGTAGGCCTCTGACGTCATGCCAGACAGAGGAGCATCAGGCATGCTCCCAGCAGCCTCAGTTATCCTCACAGACTCAGAGTAGAAGGACCTCGGCTAGGCAGATATATACCTTGCTATCTCAGTCAATAAATATATACAGAAGAAACTACTGTGTCTACATTCTACCCGAACAAGGCAAACGAATAAGTAGAGCTGCGTCAAGCAGTGGTAGAGAGGCAGTAGAGCTGCGTCAAGCAGCGGTGGAGAGGCAGTTGAGCTGCGTCAAGCAGCGGTGGAGAGGCAGTAGAGCTGCGTCAAGCAACGGTGGAGAGGCAGTAGAGCTGCGTCAAGCACCAGTGGAGAGGCAGTAGAGCTGCTTCAAGCAACAGTGGAGAGGCAGTAAAGCTGCGTCAAGCAGTGGTGGAGAGGCAGCAGAGCTTCGTCAAGCACCAGTGGAGAGGCAGTTGAGCTGCGTCAAGTACCAGTGGAGAGGCAGTAGAGCTGCGTCAAGCAGCGGTGGAGAGGCAGTTGAGCTGCGTCAAGCAGCGGTGGAGAGGCAGTAGAGCTGCGTCAAGCAGCGGTGGAAAGGCAGTAGAGCTGCGTCAAGCAGCGGTGGAGAGGCAGTTGAGCTGCGTCAAGCGCCAGTGGAGAGGCAGTAAAGCTGCGTCAAGCACCAGTGGAGAGGCAGTAGAGCTGCGTCAAGCAGCGGTGGAGAGGCAGTAGAGCTGCGTAAAGCACCAGTGGAGAGGCAGTAGAGCTCATGAAGCACCAGTGGAGAGGCAGTAGAGCTGTGTCAAGCAGCGGTGGAGAGGCAGTAGAGCTGCTTCAAGCAGCGGTGGAGAAGCAGTTGAGCTGCGTCAAGCACCAGTGGAGAGGCAGTAGAGCTGCTTCAAGCAACGGTGGAGAGGCAGTAAAGGCGCGTCAAGCAGAGGTGGAGAGGCAGTTGAGCTGCGTCAAGCAGCGGTGGAGAGGCAGTAGAGCTGCTTCAAGCAACGGTGGAGAGGGAGTAAAGCTGCGTCAAGCAGTGGTGGAGAGGCAGTTGAGCTGCGTCAAGCAGCGGTATAGAGGCAGTTGAGCTGCGTCAAGCAGCGGTGGAGAGGCAGTAAAGCTGCGTCAAGCAGTGGTGGAGAGGCAGCAGAGCTGCTTCAAGCAACGGTGGAGAGGCAGTAGAGCTGCGTCAAGCACCAGTGGAGAGCCAGTTGAGCTGCGTCAAGCAGCGGTGGAGAGGCAATTGAGCTGCGTCAAGCAGCGGTGGAGAGGCAGTTGAGCTGCGTCAAGCAGCGGTGGAGAGGCAGTAGAGCTGCGTCAAGCACCATTGGAGAGTCAGTTGAGCTGCGTCAAGCAGCGGTGGAGAGGCAGTAGAGCTGCGTCAAGCGCGGTGGATAGGCAGTAGAGCTGCGTCAAGCAGCGGTGGAGAGGCAGTAGAGCTTCGTCAAGCACCAGTGGAGATGCAGTAGAGCTGCATCAAGCAACGGTGGAGAGGCAGTAGAGCTGCGTCAAGCACCAGTGGAGAGGCAGTAGAGCTGCGTCAATCAACGATGGAAAGGCAGTAGAGCTGCGTCAAGCAACGGTGGAGAGGCAGTAGAGCTGCGTCAAGCAGCGGTGGAGAGGTGTAGAGCTGCGTCAAGCAGCAGTGGAGAGGCAGCAGAGCTGCGTCAAGCAGCGGTGGAGAAGCAGTTGAGCTGCGTCAAGCAGCGGTGGAGAGGCAGTAGAGCTGCGTCAAACAGCGAGGGAGAGGCAGTAGAGCTGCGTCAAGCAGCAATGGAGAGGCAGTAGAGCTGCGTCTGGCAGCGGTGGAGAGGCAGTAGAGCTGCGTCAAGCAGCGGTGGAGAGGCAGTAGAGCTGCGACAACCAGCGGTGGAGAGGCAGTAGAGCTGCGTCAAGCAGCGGTGGAGAGGCAGTAGAGCTGCGTCAAGCAGCGGTGGAGAGGTGTAGAGCTGCGTCAAGCAGCAGTGGAGAGGCAGTTGAGCTGCGTCAAGCAGCGGTGGAGAGGCAGTAGAGCTGCGTCAAGCACCAGTGGAGAGGCAGTTGAGCTGCGTCAAGCACCAGTGGAGAGGCAGTAGAGCTGCGTCAAGTAGCGGTGGAGAGGCAGTTGAGCTGCGTCAAGCAGCGGTGGAGAGGCAGTTGAGCTGCGTCAAGCAGCGGTGGAGAGGCAGTAGAGCTGCGTCAAGTACCATTGGAGAGGCAGTAGATCTGCGTCAAGCAGCGGTGGAGAGGCAGTTGAGCTGCGTCAAGCAGCGGTGGAGAGGCAGTTGAGCTGCGTCAAGCAGCGGTGGAGAGGCAGTAGAGCTGCGTCAAGCACCATTGGAGAGGCAGTTGAGCTGCGTCAAGCAGCGGTGGAGAGGCAATAGAGCTGCGTCAAGCGCGGTGGAGAGGCAGTAGAGCTGCGTCAAGCAGCGGTGGAGAGGCAGTAGAGCTGCGTCAAGCACCGGTGGAGAGGCAGTAGAGCTGCATCAAGCAACGGTGGAGAGGCAGTAGAGCTGCGTCAAGCACCAGTGGAGAGGAAGTAGAGCGGCGTCAAGCAACGATGGAGAGGCAGTAGAGCTGCGTCAAGCATCGGTGGAGAGGCAGTAGAGCTGCGTCAAGGACCAGTGGAGAGGCAGTAGAGCTGCGTCAAGCATCGATGGAGAGGCAATAGAGCTGCGTCAAGCAACGGTGGAGAGGCAGTAGAGCTGCGTCAAGCACCAGTGGAGAGGCAGTAGAGCTGCGTCATGCAACGATGGAGAGGCAGTAGAGCTGCGTCAAGGAATGGTGGAGAGGCAGTAGAGCTGCGTCAAGCAGCGGTGGAGATGTGAAGAGCAGCGTCAAGCAGCGGTGGAGAGGCAGTTGTGCTGCGTTAAGCAGCGGTGGAGAGGCAGTAGAGCTGCGTCAAACAGCGGTGGAAAGGCAGTAGAGCTGCGTCAAGCAGCAATGAAGAGGCAGTAGAGCTGCGTCTGGCAGCGGTGGAGAGGCAGTAGAGCTGCGGTAAGCAGCGGTGGAGAGGCAGCAGAGCTGCGTCAAGCAGCAATGGAGAGGCAGTAGAGCTGCGTCAAGCAGCGGTGGAGAGGCAGTAGAGCTGCGTCAAGCAGCAATGGAGAGGCAGTAGAGCTGCGTCAAGCACCAGTGGAGAGGCAGTAGAGCTGCGTCAATCAACGATGGAAAGGCAGTAGAGCTGCGTCAAGCAACGGTGGAGAGGCAGTAGAGCTGCGTCAAGCAGCGGTGGAGAGGTGTAGAGCTGCGTCAAGCAGCAGTGGAGAGGCAGCAGAGCTGCGTCAAGCAGCGGTGGAGAAGCAGTTGAGCTGCGTCAAGCAGCGGTGGAGAGGCAGTAGAGCTGCGTCAAACAGCGAGGGAGAGGCAGTAGAGCTGCGTCAAGCAGCAATGAAGAGGCAGTAGAGCTGCGTCTGCCAGCGGTGGAGAGGCAGTAGAGCTGCGTCAAGCAGCGGTGGAGAGGCAGTAGAGCTGCGTCAAGCAGCGGTGGAGAGGCAGTAGAGCTGCGTCAAGCAGCGGTGGAGAGGCAGTAGAGCTGCGTCAAGCAGCGGTGGAGAGGTGTAGAGCTGCGTCAAGCAGCAGTGGAGAGGCAGTTGAGCTGCGTCAAGCAGCGGTGGAGAGGCAGTAGAGCTGCGTCAAGCACCAGTGGAGAGGCAGTTGAGCTGCGTCAAGCACCAGTGGAGAGGCAGTAGAGCTGCGTCAAGCAGCGGTGGAGAGGCAGTTGAGCTGCGTCAAGCAGCGGTGGAGAGGCAGTTGAGCTGCGTCAAGCAGCGGTGGAGAGGCAGTAGAGCTGCGTCAAGTACCATTGGAGAGGCAGTAGAGCTGCGTCAAGCAGCGGTGGAGAGGCAGTTGAGCTGCGTCAAGCAGTGGTGGAGAGGCAGTTGAGCTGCGTCAAGCAGCGGTGGAGAGGCAGTAGAGCTGCGTCAAGCACCATTGGAGAGGCAGTAGAGCTGCGTCAAGCAGCGTTGGAGAGGCAGTAGAGCTGCGTCAAGCACCATTGGAGAGGCAGTAGAGCTGCGTCAAGCAGCGGTGGAGAGGCAATAGAGCTGCGTCAAGCGCGGTGGAGAGGCAGTAGAGCTGCGTCAAGCAGCGGTGGAGAGGCAGTAGAGCTGCGTCAAGCACCAGTGGAGAGGCAGTAGAGCTGCATCAAGCAAAGGTGGAGAGGCAGTAGAGCTGCGTCAAGCACCAGTGGAGAGGCAGTAGAGCGGCGTCAAGCAACGATGGAGAGGCAGTAGAGCTGCGTCAAGCAACGGTGGAGAGGCAGTAGAGCTGCGTCAAGCACCAGTGGAGAGGCAGTAGAGCTGCATCATGCAACGATGGAGAGGCAGTAGAGCTGCGTCAAGGAATGGTGGAGAGGCAGTAGAGCTGCGTCAAGCAGCGGTGGAGATGTGAAGAGCAGCGTCAAGCAGCGGTGGAGAGGCAGTTGCGCTGCGTTAAGCAGCGGTGGAGAGGCAGTAGAGCTGCGTCAAACAGCGGTGGAAAGGCAGTAGAGCTGCGATAACCAGCGGTGGAGAGGCAGTAGAGCTGCGTCAAGCACCAGTGAAGAGGCAGTAGAGCTGCGTCAAGCACCAGTGGAGAGGCAGTAGAGCTGCGTCAAGCAGCGGTGGAGAGGCAGTAGAGCTGTGTCAAGCACCAGTGGAGAGGCAGTAGAGCTGCGTCAAGCAACAGTGGAGAGGCAGTAGAGCTGCGTCAAGCAGCGGTGGAGAGGCAGTTGAGCTGCGTCAAGCAGCGGTGGAGAGGCAGTAGAGCTGCGTCAAGCACCAGTGGAGAGGCAGTTGAACTGCGTCAAGCAGCGGTGGAGAGGCAGTAGAGCTGCGTCAAGCACCAGTGGAGAGGCAGTTGAGCTGCGTCAAGCACCAGTGGAGAGGCAGTAGAGCTGCGTCAATCAACGATGGAAAGGCAGTAGAGCTGCGTCAAGCAACGGTGGAGAGGCAGTAGAGCTGCGTCAAGCAGCGGTGGAGAGGTGTAGAGCTGCGTCTGGCAGCGGTGGAGAGGCAGTAGAGCTGCGGTAAGCAGCGGTGGAGAGGCAGCAGAGCTGCGTCAAGCAGCAATGGAGAGGCAGTAGAGCTGCGTCAAGCAGCGGTGGAGAGGCAGTAGAGCTGCGTCAAGCAGCAATGGAGAGGCAGTAGAGCTGCGTCAAGCACCAGTGGAGAGGCAGTAGAGCTGCGTCAATCAACGATGGAAAGGCAGTAGAGCTGCGTCAAGCAACGGTGGAGAGGCAGTAGAGCTGCGTCAAGCAGCGGTGGAGAGGTGTAGAGCTGCGTCAAGCAGCAGTGGAGAGGCAGCAGAGCTGCGTCAAGCAGCGGTGGAGAAGCAGTTGAGCTGCGTCAAGCAGCGGTGGAGAGGCAGTAGAGCTGCGTCAAACAGCGAGGGAGAGGCAGTAGAGCTGCGTCAAGCAGCAATGGAGAGGCAGTAGAGCTGCGTCTGGCAGCGGTGGAGAGGCAGTAGAGCTGCGTCAAGCAGCGGTGGAGAGGCAGTAGAGCTGCGACAACCAGCGGTGGAGAGGCAGTAGAGCTGCGTCAAGCAGCGGTGGAGAGGCAGTAGAGCTGCGTCAAGCAGCGGTGGAGAGGTGTAGAGCTGCGTCAAGCAGCAGTGGAGAGGCAGTTAAGCTGCGTCAAGCAGCGGTGGAGAGGCAGCCCAGCAAACAATTTTAGGTTGCCACAACATATCTGGAAAGTATTTTAAAGTATTGGAAACGTTTGTTTTATCGTATCAGATACGATATTGTGTGTGGACTTAAATAGGTTTCCAAAACTTATAACCAAGATATATGTATCTAACACTAATTTGAGATGTTGTGGCAACTTTACACTCCTAACATGAGTCATTCATAATCCATTCATACACCAATATGAATCTCTTATGAAAGGTTTGAGCCAATAATCTGAACCCTTTTCACATCTTTGTGTTTAAAGTTAAATTTCTTGAAATTATATTATATTTTATATTATATTATTTTTATTATATTTTATATTATATTATTTTTATTATATTTTATATTATATTATTATTTTCAATTTAAATATTAAAACCAATTTAAGGGTAAAAAAAATCTAATAATTTATATTTCTTTATTATTTACTAACAATTATAATTATTTACTAACGGAGAGAGGGAGGCTGTACGGCAGAGAGTGGCGGCTGTGGCGGACAGTGGCGGCGGTGGCGGATAGTGGCGGCGGGCGGACAGTGGCGGCGGCGGGCGGACAGTGGCGGCGGGGCGGACAGTGGCGGCGGGCGGACAGTAGCGGCGGGCGGACAGTAGCGGCGGTGGCGGATAGTGGCGGCGGTGGCGGATAGTGGCGGCGGGCGGACAGTGGCGGCGGGCGGACAGTGGCGGCGGTGGCGGATAGTGGCGGCGGGCGGATAGTGGCGGCGGGCGGACAGTGGCGGCGGTGGCGGATAGTGGCGGCGGGCGGACAGGGCGGCGGCGGGCGGACAGTGGCGGCGGGCGGACAGTGGCAGCGGAGGACAGTGGCGGCGGGCGGACAGTGGCGGCTGTGGCGGCGGGCGGACCGTGGCGGCGGTGGTGGACAGTGTCGGCGGGCGGACATTGGCGGCGGCGGGCGGACAGTGGCGGCGGCGGGCGGACAGTGGCGGCGGCGGGCGGACAGTGGCGGCGGCGGGCGGACAGTGGAGGCGGCGGGCGGACAGTGGAGGCGGCGGGCGGACAGTGGAGGCGGCGGGCGGACAGTGGAGGCGGCGGGGCGGACAGTGGTGGCGGCGGGCGGACAGTGGCGGCGGCGGGCGGACAGTGGCGGCGGCGGGCGGACAGTGGCGGCGGCGGGCGGACAGTGGAGGCGGCGGGCGGACAGTGGAGGCGGCGGGCGGACAGTGGAGGCGGCGGGCGGACAGTGGAGGCGGCGGGCGGACAGTGGAGGCGGCGGGCGGACAGTGGTGGCGGCGGGCGGACAGTGGTGGCGGCGGGCGGACAGTGGTGGCGGCGGGCGGACAGTGGTGGCGGTGGCAGACAGTGGCGGCGGTGGCGGACAGTGGCGGCGGTGGCGGACAGTGACGGCGGTGGCGGACAGTGGCGGCGGTGGCGGACAGTGGCGGCGGTGGCGGACACTGGCGGCTGTGTCTGGAGGTGGTGGCGGGCGGTGGCGGGTGGCGGCGTCTGTGATGAGTGGTGGCGGCTGGCGGTGGTGAATGATGGCGGCGGTGGTGGTGGGTGGTGGTGGCGTCGGTGGTGGTGGCGGCGGCGGCTAGTGGTGGTGGGTGGTGGCGGCGGTGGTGGTGGGTGGTGGTGGTGGTGGTGGGTGGTGGTGGCGGCGGCGGCTGGTGATGGTGGGTGGTGGCGGCGGTGGTGGTGGGTGGTGGTGGCGGCGGCGGGTGGAGGGTGGCGGCGGCGGCTGGTGGTGGTGGGTGGTGGCGGCGGGTGGTGGTGGGTGGTGGCGGCGGGTGGTGGGTGGTGGCGGCTGTGGTGGGTGGTGGCGGGCGGTGGCGGGCGGTGGCGGGCGGTGGCGGGCGGCGGCGGCTGTGGTGGGTGGTGACGATCGGCGGTGGGGGGGGGCTGGTGGCGGCTGGCGGTGGCGGCTTGCGGTGGCGACTGTGGCAACGGGCGGTGACGGCTGATAGCGGGCGGTGGTGGCGGCTGGTGGCAGGTGGTGGTGGCGGTGGTGGCGGCTGGTGGTGGCGGCTGGTGGTGGTGGCAGCTGGTGGCGGTGATGGCGGCTGGTGGTGGCAGCTGGTGGCGGTGATGGCGGCTGGTGGTGGTGGTGGTGGCGGCTGGTGGTGGTGGCAGATGGTGGCGGCTGGTGGCGGTGATGGCGGCTGGTGGTGGTGGTGGTGGTGATGGCGGCTGGTGGCGGGCGGTGGCGGGCGGTGGCGGCTTGAGGCGGCTGGTGGTGGCGGCGGTGGTGGGTGGTGGTGGTGGTGGGTGGGTGGTGGTGCCGGCTGTGGTGGGTGGTGGCGGTGGTGTCGGCGGCGGCTGTGGTGGGTGGTGGCGGCGGCGGCGGTGATGGGTGGTGGCGGCGGCGGTGGTGGTGGGTGGTGGTGGCGGCGGCGGTGATGGGTGGTGGCGGCGGTGGTGGTGGGTGGTGGTGGCGGCGGCGGCTGGTGGTGGTGGGTGGTGGGTGGTGGCGGCGGGTGGCGGTGGTGGGTGGCGGTGGCTGGTGGCGGGTGGCGGCTGGTGGTGGGTGGTGGCGGCGGGTGGTGAGTGGCGGTGGTGGGTGGCGGTGGCTGGTGGCGGGTGGTGGGTGGTGGCGGGTGGTGGGTGGTGGCGGGTGGCGGCTGGTGGTGGGTGGCGGGTGGCGGCGGGTGGTGGGTGGTGGCGGCGGGGTGGTGAGTGGCGGTGGTGGGTGGCGGTGGCTGGTGGTGGGTGGCGGCTGGTGGTGGCGGGTGGCGGCTGGTGGTGGGTGGTGGCGGGTGGCGGGTGGCGGCTGGTGGTGGGTGGTGGCGGGTGGCGGATGGTGGTGGGTGGTGGCGGGTGGCGGCTGGTGGTGGGTGGTGGCGGGTGGCGGCTGGTGGTGGCGGTGTGGCGGGTGGTGGGTGGGTGGGCGGGTGGCGGGTGGTGGGTGGTGGTGGGTGGCGGCTGGTGGTGGGTGGTGGCGGGTGGCGGCTGGTGGTGGGTGGTGGCGGGTGGCGGCTGGTGGTGGGTGGCAGCTGGTGGCGGCTGGTGGTGGGTGGTGGCGGCGGGGCGGTGAGTGGCGGTGGTGGTGGGCGGTGGCTGGTGGTGGTGGTGGTGGTGGTGTGGTGGCTGGGTGGCGGCTGGTGGTGTGGTGGCGGGTGGCGGCTGGTGGTGGGTGGTGGCGGGTGGCGGCTGGTGGGTGGCGGTGGGCGGTGGTGGCTGGTGGTGGGTGGTGGCGGCTGGTGGTGGCTGGTGGTGGCTGGTGGCTGGCTGGTGGCGGGTGGTGGGTGTGGCTGGTGGTGGGTGGTGGCGGCTGGGTGGTGGTGGTGGTGGCGGCGGTGGCGGCTGTGGTGGCGGGTGGCGGGTGGCGGCTGGTGGTGGGTGGTGGTGGCGGGGTGGTGGTGGTGGTGGGTGGCGGCGGCGTGGTGGGTGGTGGCGGGTGGTGGGTGGTGGTGGGTGGTGGCGGCGGGGAGTGGTGGGTGGTGGCGGTGGTGGTGGTGGGTGGTGGTGGCGGGTGGTGGTGGGTGGTGGCGGTGGTGGTGGTGGCGGGTGGCGGCTGGTGGTGGGTGGTGGCGGCGGTGGTGGGTGGTGGCGGGTGGCGGGTGGTGGTGGCGGGTGGCGGTGGGTGGGTGGTGGTGGGTGGCGGCGGTGGCGGGTGGTGGGTGGTGGCGGCGGTGGTGTGGGTGGGTGGGTGGTGGCTGGTGGTGGGTGGGTGGGCGGTGGTGGTGGGTGGTGGCGGGTGGCGGCGGGTGGTGGTGGGTGGTGGCGGCTGGGGTGGTGGTGGCGGCGGGTGGCGGCTGGTGGTGGTGGTGGGGTGGCGGCGGGTGGCGGTGGCGGTGGTGGGTGGCGGGTGGCGGGTGGCGGTGTGGTGGTGGGTGGTGGTGGTGGGGTGGCGGCGGCTGTGGTGGGTGGCGGCGGCGTGGTGGGGGGTGGCGGCTGGTGGTGGGTGGTGGCGGGTGGCGGCTGGTGGTGGGTGGCGGCTGGTGGTGGGTGGTGGCGGGTGGCGGCTGGTGGTGGCGGCTGGGTGGTGGTGGCAGCTGGTGGCGGCTGGTGTGGTGGCAGCTGGTGGCGGTGATGGCGGGTGGCGGTGGGCGGCTGGTGGTGGTGGTGGTGGCGGCTGGTGGTGGTGGCAGATGGTGGCGGCTGGTGGCGGTGATGGCGGCTGGTGGTGGTGGTGGTGGTGATGGCGGCTGGTGGCGGGCGGTGGCGGGCGGTGGCGGCTTGAGGCGGCTGGTGGTGGCGGCGGTGGTGGGTGGTGGTGGTGGTGGTGGGTGGTGGTGCCGGCTGTGGTGGGTGGTGGCGGTGGTGTCGGCGGCGGCTGTGGTGGGTGGTGGCGGCGGCGGCGGTGATGGGTGGTGGCGGCGGCGGTGGTGGTGGGTGGTGGTGGCGGCGGCGGTGATGGGTGGTGGCGGCGGTGGTGGTGGGTGGTGGTGGCGGCGGCGGCTGGTGGTGGTGGGTGGTGGGTGGTGGCGGCGGGTGGCGGTGGTGGGTGGCGGTGGCTGGTGGCGGGTGGCGGCTGGTGGTGGGTGGTGGCGGCGGGTAGTGAGTGGCGGTGGTGGGTGGCGGTGGCTGGTGGCGGGTGGTGGGTGGTGGCGGGTGGTGGGGTGGTGGCGGGTGGCGGCTGGTGGTGGGTGGCGGGTGGCGGCGGGTGGTGGGTGGTGGCGGCGGGTGGTGAGTGGCGGTGGTGGGTGGCGGTGGCTGGTGGTGGGTGGCGGCTGGTGGTGGCGGGTGGCGGCTGGTGGTGGGTGGTGGCGGGTGGCGGGTGGCGGCTGGTGGTGGGTGGTGGCGGGTGGCGGATGGTGGTGGGTGGTGGCGGGTGGCGGCTGGTGGTGGGTGGTGGCGGGTGGCGGCTGGTGGTGGCGGGTGGCGGCTGGTGGTGGGTGGTGGCGGGTGGCGGCTGGTGGTGGGTGGCGGCTGGCGGCTGGTGGTGGGTGGTGGCGGGTGGCGGCTGGTGGTGGGTGGTGGCGGCGGGTGGTGAGTGGCGGTGGTGGGTGGCGGTGGCTGGTGGCGGCTGGTGGTGGGTGGTGGCGGGTGGCGGCTGGTGGTGGGTGGTGGCGGGTGGCGGCTGGTGGTGGGTGGTGGCGGCTGGTGGTGGGTGGCGGCTGGTGGTGGGTGGTGACGGGTGGCGGCTGGTGGTGGGCGGCGGGTGGCGGCGGGTGGCGGCTGGTGGCGGCTGGCGGTGGCGGCTTGCGGTGGCGACTGTGGCAACGGGCGGTGACGGCTGATAGCGGGCGGTGGTGGCGGCTGGTGGCAGGTGGTGGTGGCGGTGGTGGCGGCTGGTGGTGGCGGCTGGTGGTGGCGGCTGGTGGTGGTGGCAGCTGGTGGCGGCTGGTGGTGGTGGCAGCTGGTGGCGGCTGGTGGTGGTGGCAGCTGGTGGCGGTGATGGCGGCTGGTGGTGGTGGTGGGTGGCAGCTGGTGGCGGTGATGGCGGCTGGTGGTGGTGGTGGTGGTGATGGCGGCTGGTGGCGGGCGGTGGCGGGCGGTGGCGGCTTGTGGCGGCTGGTGGTGGCGGCGGTGGTGGGTGGTGGTGGTGGTGGTGGGTGGTGGTGGCGGCTGTGGTGGGTGGTGGCGGTGGTGTCGGCGGCGGCTGTGGTGGGTGGTGGCGGCGGCGGCGGCTGGTGGTGGTGGGTGGTGGTGGTGGGTGGTGGCGGCGGGTGGCGGTGGTGGGTGGCGGTGGCTGGTGGCGGGTGGCGGCTGGTGGTGGGTGGTGGCGGCGGGTGGTGAGTGGCGGTGGTGGGTGGCGGTGGCTGGTGGCGGGTGGTGGCGGTGGTGGCGGGTGGCGGGTGGTGGCGGGTGGCGGCTGGTGGTGGGTGGTGGCGGGTGGCGGCTGGTGGTGGGTGGCGGCGGGTGGTGGCGGCGGGTGGTGAGTGGCGGTGGTGGGTGGCGGTGGCTGGTGGCGGGTGGCGGCTGGTGGTGGGTGGTGGCGGGTGGCGGGTGGCGGCTGGTGGTGGGTGGTGGCGGGTGGTGGGTGGTGGCGGGTGGCGGCTGGTGGTGGGTGGTGGCGGGTGGCGGCTGGTGGTGGGTGGTGGCGGGTGGCGGCTGGTGGTGGGTGGCGGCTGGCGGCTGGTGGTGGGTGGTGGCGGGTGGCGGCTGGTGGTGGGTGGTGGCGGCGGGTGGTGAGTGGCGGTGGTGGGTGGCGGTGGTCGGTGGCGGCTGGTGTTGGGTGGTGGCGGGTGGCGGCGGGTGGCGGGTGGTGGTGGGTGGTGGCGGGTGGCGGCTGACGGTGGGTGGTGGCGGGTGGTGGTGGGTGGCGGCTGGTGGTGGGTGGCGGCTGGTGGTGGGTGGCGGCGGGTGGCGGCTGGTGGTGGGTGGCGGGTGGCGGCGGGTGGCGGCTGGTGGTGGGTGGTGGCAGGTGGCGGCTGGTGGTGGGTGGTGGCGGGTGGCGGCTGGTGGTGGGTGGTGGCGGGTGGCGGCTGGTGGTGGGCGGCGGGTGGCGGCTGGTGGCGGCCAGCTGGGACACACCCTTCACCACTGAAGGTCTGAGCAAAACTAACCATATGTCTCTCTCACCCACCAGCCCAGTGTTGCCAGCTCGCGCTCTCAAAATGTTTCCTTCAAAGATTGTATATTATCTTTGAACAACAAGTTTGATTATCAAGGAAATAATGCATATATTATTGTCACATTAATACTGTGCAATATCTTATTACATTCCTGCTAAATAATTATAATTTGAAACAGGACAAAAAATCCCACATATATATAAAAACCAACATTAAAGATCACGAGGCCTAGGCCTCGCCTGTGACCACACATCCTGCCTCCCTGGCCTGCTACTCTCTCACACCTCACACTCTTAACTCTCTCATAATCACTCTCACTCTTTTACTCTGTCACTCTTACTCTCTGTCACTCTTACTCTCTGTCACTCTTACTCTCTGTCACTCTTACTCTGTCACTCTTACTCTCTGTCACTCTTACTCTGTCACTCTTACTCTCTGTCACTCTTACTCTCTGTCACTCTTACTCTCTGTCACTCTTACTCTCTGTCACTCTTACTCTCTGTCACTTCTTACTCTCTGTCACTCTTACTCTCTGTCACTCTTACTCTCTGTCACTCTTACTCTCTGTCACTCTTACTCTCTGTCACTCTTACTCTCTGTCACTCTTACTCTCTGTCACTCTTACTCTCTGTCACTCTAACTCTCTGTCACTCTTACTCTGTCACTCTTACTCTCTGTCACTCTTACTCTCTGTCACTCTTACTCTCTGTCACTCTTACTCTCTGTCACTCTTACTCTGTCACTCTTACTCTCTGTCACTCTTACTCTCTGTCACTCTTACTCTCTGTCACTCTTACTCTCTGTCACTCTTACTCTGTCATTCTTACTCACTCTCAGTCACCCTTACCCATTCATACTCACTCTCTCACTCTTACTCTCATACTCTTACTCTCAATTACTCTTACTCTCAATCACTCTTACTCCCAATCACTCCTACTCCCAATCACTCCTACTCTCAATCACTCCTACTCTCATTCTTACTCTTACTCTTACTCCCAATCACTCTTACTCTCAATCACTCTTATTCTCATTCTTACTCTCACTCTTACTCCCAATCACTCTTACTCCCAATCACTCTTACTCTCAATCACTCTTACTCTCAATCACTCTTACTCTCAATCACTCTTACTCTCATTCTTACTCTTACTCACTCTTACTCTCAATCACTCTTATTCTCATTCTTACTCCTACTCTCACTCTAACTCCTACTCCCAATCACTCTTACTCCCAATCGCTCTTACTCTCAATCACTCTTACTCCCAATCACTCTTACTCTCAATCACTCTTACTCTCAATCACTCTTACTCTCAATCACTCTTACTCTCACTAACTCTCAATCACTCTTACTCTCACTCTAACTCTCAATCACTCTTACTCTCATACTCACCCTTACTCTCAATCACTTTTACTCTCACTCTTACTCATTCTGTCACCCTTACTCTCACTCTTACTCACTCTGTCACTCATACTCACTCTCAGTCACTCTTACTCACACTTACACACTCTCTGGCACTCTCACTCACCTTCAGTCACTCTTACTCACTCTTACCCACTCTCGCTCACTCTTACTCACTCTAGTTAATAAGAACACGCCAATATAAGACAACAAAACGTTTTCAGATTCTTTCTCACCACTTTCCAGCAACTTTTAAAATTTATATAAATTATCTTAGGGAATAATACATAAATTATATATTTAAACATGATATTAGTGTTTAGTGGAATGCATAAGGAGTCAAATTGTGTTAAAAAGAGCGATTTTTAGAAAATTTGGAAAACTACTTTTTTCTGTTCATATTATAACTAAATGGATTTTAAAGGTTTCACTCAGCCAATATATATCATTCACAATTTATTAATGAATTTTACAAAAAAACACCATAAATTTTATATTTAAACATGTAAAAACTATTTGTTTTACATTTGGAAGAAAATAATTGTAGAAAAACAATTAATAATTAAACCTTTGTGTTTGGATTTTTTGAGTAAAAGTTTCTCAAAGGCTCTCCTGCACCATTCTCAATGCAAATCATTCCCACACCTATGGGAAGAGATAGGCGAACGTTGTGTAGATGATTTGTGTTTGCTGGGAGTAGAGCTGCGTCAAGCACCAGTGGAGAGGCAGTTGAGCTGCGTCAAGCACCAGTGGAGAGGCAGTAGAGCTGCGTCAAGTAGCGGTGGAGAGGCAGTTGAGCTGCGTCAAGCAGCGGTGGAGAGGCAGTTGAGCTGCGTCAAGCAGCGGTGGAGAGGCAGTAGAGCTGCGTCAAGTACCATTGGAGAGGCAGTAGAGCTGCGTCAAGCAGCGGTGGAGAGGCAGTTGAGCTGCGTCAAGCAGTGGTGGAGAGGCAGTTGAGCTGCGTCAAGCAGCGGTGGAGAGGCAGTAGAGCTGCGTCAAGCACCATTGGAGAGGCAGTTGAGCTGCGTCAAGCAGCGGTGGAGAGGCAATAGAGCTGCGTCAAGCGCGGTGGAGAGGCAGTAGAGCTGCGTCAAGCAGCGGTGGAGAGGCAGTAGAGCTGCGTCAAGCACCAGTGGAGAGGCAGTAGAGCTGCATCAAGCAAAGGTGGAGAGGCAGTAGAGCTGCGTCAAGCACCAGTGGAGAGGCAGTAGAGCGGCGTCAAGCAACGATGGAGAGGCAGTAGAGCTGCGTCAAGCAACGGTGGAGAGGCAGTAGAGCTGCGTCAAGGACCAGTGGAGAGGCAGTAGAGCTGCGTCAAGCATCGATGGAGAGGCAATAGAGCTGCGTCAAGCAACGGTGGAGAGGCAGTAGAGCTGCGTCAAGCACCAGTGGAGAGGCAGTAGAGCTGCATCATGCAACGATGGAGAGGCAGTAGAGCTGCGTCAAGGAATGGTGGAGAGGCAGTAGAGCTGCGTCAAGCAGCGGTGGAGATGTGAAGAGCAGCGTCAAGCAGCGGTGGAGAGGCAGTTGCGCTGCGTTAAGCAGCGGTGGAGAGGCAGTAGAGCTGCGTCAAACAGCGGTGGAAAGGCAGTAGAGCTGCGATAACCAGCGGTGGAGAGGCAGTAGAGCTGCGTCAAGCACCAGTGAAGAGGCAGTAGAGCTGCGTCAAGCACCAGTGGAGAGGCAGTAGAGCTGCGTCAAGCAGCGGTGGAGAGGCAGTAGAGCTGTGTCAAGCACCAGTGGAGAGGCAGTAGAGCTGCGTCAAGCACCAGTGGAGAGGCAGTTGAACTGCGTCAAGCAGCGGTGGAGAGACAGTAGAGCTGCGTCAAGCACCAGTGGAGAGGCAGTTGAGCTGCGTCAAGCACCAGTGGAGAGGCAGTAGAGCTGCGTCAAGCAGCGGTGGAGAGGCAGTTGAGCTGCGTCAAGCAGCGGTGGAGAGGCAGTAGAGCTGCGTCAAGCAGCAGAGGAGAGGCAGTAGAGCTGCGTCAAGCAGTGGTGGAGAGGCAGTTGAGCTGCGTCAACCAGCGGTGGAGAGGCAGTTGAGCTGCGTCAAGCACCAGTGGAGAGGCAGTAGAGCTGCTTCAAGCAACGGTGGAGAGGCAGTAATTCTGCGTCAAGCTGGGGTGGAGAGGCAGCAGAGCTGCTTCAAGCAACGGTGGAGAGGCAGTAGTGCTGCGTCAAGCTCCAGTGGAGAGGCAGTAGAGCTACGTCAATCAGCGGTGGAGAGGTAGCTGAGCTGCGTCAAGCAGCAATGAAGAGGCAGTAGAGCTGCGTCAAGCAGCGGTGGAGAGGCAGTTGAGCTGCGTCAAGCACCAGTGAAGAGGCAGTAAAGCTGCGTCAAGCACCAGTGGAGAAGCAGTAGAGCTGCGTCAAGCAGCGGTGGAGAGGCAGTAGACCTGCGTCAAGTAGCGGTGGAGAGGCAGTTGAGCTGCGTCAAGCAGCGGTGGAGAGGCAGTTGAGCTGCGTCAAGCAGCGGTGGAGAGGCAGTAGAGCTGCGTCAAGTACCATTGGATAGGCAGTAGATCTGCGTCAAGCAGCGGTGGAGAGGCAGTTGAGCTGCGTCAAGCAGCGGTGGAGAGGCAGTTGAGCTGCGTCAAGCAGCGGTGGAGAGGCAGTAGAGCTGCGTCAAGCACCATTGGAGAGGCAGTTGAGCTGCGTCAAGCAGCGGTGGAGAGGCAATAGAGCTGCGTCAAGCGCGGTGGAGAGGCAGTAGAGCTGCGTCAAGCAGCGGTGGAGAGGCAGTAGAGCTGCGTCAAACAGCGAGGGAGAGGCAATAGAGCTGCGTCAAGCGCGGTGGAGAGGCAGTAGAGCTGCGTCAAGCAGCGGTGGAGAGGCAGTAGAGCTGCGTCAAGCACCAGTGGAGAGGCAGTAGAGCTGCATCAAGCAACGGTGGAGAGGCAGTAGAGCTGCGTCAAGCACCAGTGGAGAGGCAGTAGAGCGGCGTCAAGCAACGATGGAGAGGCAGTAGAGCTGCGTCAAGCATCGGTGGAGAGGCAGTAGAGCTGCGTCAAGGACCAGTGGAGAGGCAGTAGAGCTGCGTCAAGCATCGATGGAGAGGCAATAGAGCTGCGTCAAGCAACGGTGGAGAGGCAGTAGAGCTGCGTCAAGCACCAGTGGAGAGGCAGTAGAGCTGCGTCATGCAACGATGGAGAGGCAGTAGAGCTGCGTCAAGGAATGGTGGAGAGGCAGTAGAGCTGCGTCAAGCAGCGGTGGAGATGTGAAGAGCAGCGTCAAGCAGCGGTAGAGAGGCAGTTGCGCTGCGTTAAGCAGCGGTGGAGAGGCAGTAGAGCTGCGTCAAACAGCGGTGGAAAGGCAGTAGAGCTGCGTCAAGCAGCAATGAAGAGGCAGTAGAGCTGCGTCTGGCAGCGGTGGAGAGGCAGTAGAGCTGCGGTAAGCAGCGGTGGAGAGGCAGCAGAGCTGCGTCAAGCAGCAATGGAGAGGCAGTAGAGCTGCGTCAAGCAGCGGTGGAGAGGCAGTAGAGCTGCGTCAAGCACCAGTGGAGAGGCAGTAGAGCTGCGTCAAGCACCTGTGGAGAGGCAGTAGAGCTGCGTCAAGCAGCGGTGGAGAGGCAGTTGAGCTGCGTCAAGCAGCGGTGGAGAGGCAGTTGAGCTGCGTCAAGCAGCGGTGGAGAGGCAGTAGAGCTGCGTCAAGCAGCGGTGGAGAGGTGTAGAGCTGCGTCAAGCAGCGGTGGAGAGGCAGTTGAGCTGCGTCAAGCAGCGGTGGAGAGGCAGTAGAGCTGCGTCAAGCACCAGTGGAGAGGCAGTAGAGCTGCGTCAATCAACGATGGAAAGGCAGTAGAGCTGCGTCAAGCAACGGTGGAGAGGCAGTAGAGCTGCGTCAAGCAGCGGTGGAGAGGTGGAGAGCTGCGTCAAGCAGCAGTGGAGTGGCAGCAGAGCTGCGTCAAGCAGCGGTGGAGAAGCAGTTGAGCTGCGTCAAGCAGCGGTGGAGAGGCAGTAGAGCTGCGTCAAACAGCGAGGGAGAGGCAGTAGAGCTGCGTCAAGCAGCAATGGAGAGGCAGTAGAGCTGCGTCTGGCAGCGGTGGAGAGGCAGTAGAGCTGCGTCAAGCAGCGGTGGAGAGGCAGTAGAGCTGCGACAACCAGCGGTGGAGAGGCAGTAGAGCTGCGTCAAGCAGCGGTGGAGAGGCAGTAGAGCTGCGTCAAGCAGCGGTGGAGAGGTGTAGAGCTGCGTCAAGCAGCAGTGGAGAGGCAGTTGAGCTGCGTCAAGCAGCGGTGGAGAGGCAGTAGAGCTGCGTCAAGCACCAGTGGAGAGGCAGTAGAGCTGCGTCAAGCACCAGTGGAGAGGCAGTAGAGCTGCGTCAAGTAGCGGTGGAGAGGCAGTTGAGCTGCGTCAAGCAGCGGTGGAGAGGCAGTTGAGCTGCGTCAAGCAGCGGTGGAGAGGCAGTAGAGCTGCGTCAAGTACCATTGGAGAGGCAGTAGAGCTGCGTCAAGCAGCGGTGGAGAGGCAGTTGAGCTGCGTCAAGCAGTGGTGGGGAGGCAGTTGAGCTGCGTCAAGCAGCGGTGGAGAGGCAGTAGAGCTGCGTCAAGCACCATTGGAGAGGCAGTTGAGCTGCGTCAAGCAGCGGTGGAGAGGCAATAGAGCTGCGTCAAGCGCGGTGGAGAGGCAGTAGAGCTGCGTCAAGCAGCGGTGGAGAGGCAGTAGAGCTGCGTCAAGCACCAGTGGAGAGGCAGTAGAGCTGCATCAAGCAAAGGTGGAGAGGCAGTAGAGCTGCGTCAAGCACCAGTGGAGAGGCAGTAGAGCGGCGTCAAGCAACGATGGAGAGGCAGTAGAGCTGCGTCAAGCAACGGTGGAGAGGCAGTAGAGCTGCGTCAAGGACCAGTGGAGAGGCAAGGAGGCAGTAGAGCTGCGTCAAGCATCGATGGAGAGGCAATAGAGCTGCGTCAAGCAACGGTGGAGAGGCAGTAGAGCTGCGTCAAGCACCAGTGGAGAGGCAGTAGAGCTGCATCATGCAACGATGGAGAGGCAGTAGACCTGCGTCAAGGAATGGTGGAGAGGCAGTAGAGCTGCGTCAAGCAGCGGTGGAGATGTGAAGAGCAGCGTCAAGCAGCGGTGGAGAGGCAGTTGCGCTGCGTTAAGCAGCGGTGGAGAGGCAGTAGAGCTGCGTCAAACAGCGGTGGAAAGGCAGTAGAGCTGCGTCAAGCAGCAATGAAGAGGCAGTAGAGCTGCGTCTGGCAGCGGTGGAGAGGCAGTAGAGCTGCGGTAAGCAGCGGTGGAGAGGCAGCAGAGCTGCGTCAAGCAGCAATGGAGAGGCAGTAGAGCTGCGTCAAGCAGCGGTGGAGAGGCAGTAGAGCTGCGTCAAGCAGCAATGGAGAGGCAGTAGAGCTGCGTCAAGCAGCGGTGAAGAGGCAGTAGAGCTGCGATAACCAGCGGTGGAGAGGCAGTAGAGCTGCGTCAAGCACCAGTGAAGAGGCAGTAGAGCTGCGTCAAGCACCAGTGGAGAGGCAGTAAAGCTCCGTCAAGCACCAGTGGAGAGGCAGTAGAGCTGCGTCAAGCAGCGGTGGAGAGGCAGTAGAGCTGTGTCAAGCACCAGTGGAGAGGCAGTAGAGCTGCGTCAAGCAACAGTGGAGAGGCAGTAGAGCTGCGTCAAGCAGCGGTGGAGAGGCAGTTGAGCTGCGTCAAGCAGCGGTGGAGAGGCAGTAGAGCTGCGTCAAGCAACAGTGGAGAGGCAGTTGAACTGCGTCAAGCAGCGGTGGAGAGGCAGTAGAGCTGCGTCAAGCACCAGTGGAGAGGCAGTTGAGCTGCGTCAAGCACCAGTGGAGAGGCAGTAGAGCTGCGTCAAGCAGCGGTGGAGAGGCAGTTGAGCTGCGTCAAGCAGCGGTGGAGAGGCAGTAGAGCTGCGTCAAGCAGCAGAGGAGAGGCAGTAGAGCTGCGTCAAGCAGTGGTGGAGAGGCAGTTGAGCTGCGTCAACCAGCGGTGGAGAGGCAGTTGAGCTGCGTCAAGCACCAGTGGAGAGGCAGTAGAGCTGCTTCAAGCAACGGTGGAGAGGCAGTAAATCTGCGTCAAGCTGGGGTGGAGAGGCAGCAGAGCTGCTTCAAGCAACGGTGGAGAGGCAGTAGTGCTGCGTCAAGCTCCAGTGGAGAGGCAGTAGAGCTGCGTCAAGCAGCGGTGGAGAGGTAGCTGAGCTGCGTCAAGCAGCAATGAAGAGGCAGTAGAGCTGCGTCAAGTAGCGGTGGAGAGGCAGTTGAGCTGCGTCAAGCACCAGTGAAGAGGCAGTAAAGCTGCGTCAAGCACCAGTGGAGAGGCAGTAGAGCTGCGTCAAGCAGCGGTGGAGAGGCAGTAGAGCTGCGTCAAGCAGCGGTGAAGAGGCAGTTGAGCTGCGTCCAGCACCAGTGGAGAGGCAGTAGAGCTGCGTCAAGCACCAGTGGAGAGGCAGTAGAGCTACGTCAAGCAGCGGTGGAGAGGCAGTAGAGCTGCGTCAAGCAGCGGTGGAGAGGCAGTAGAGCTGCGTCAAGCAGCGGTGGAGAGGCAGCAGAGCTGCGTCAAGCAGCGGTGGAGAGGCAGTTGACCTGCGTCAAGCAGCGGTGGAGAGGCAGTAGAGCTGCGTCAAGCAGCGGTGGAGAGGCAGTAGAGCTGCGTCAAGCAGCGGTAGAGAGGCAGTTGAGCTGCGTCAAGCAGCGGTGGAGAGGCAGAAGAGCTGCGTCAAGCAGCGGTGGAGAGGCAGTAGATCTGCGTCAAGCAGCGGTGGAGAGGCAGCAGAGCTGCGTCAAGCAGCGGTATAGAGGCAGCAGAGCTGCGTCAAGCAGCGGTAGAGAGGCAGTTGAGCTGCGTCAAGCAGCGGTGGAGAGGCAGAAGAGCTGCGTCAAGCAGCAGTGGAGAGGCAGTAGAGCTGCGTCAAGCAGCGGTGGAGAGGCAGTAGAGCTGCGTCAAGCAGCGGTGGAGAGGCAGCAGAGCTGCGTCAAGCAGCGGTGGAGAGTCAGTTGACCTGCGTCAAGCAGCGGTGGAGAGGCAGTAGAGCTGCGTCAAGCAGCGGTGGAGAGGCAGCAGAGCTGCGTCAAGCAGCGGTGGAGAGCAGTAGAGCTGCGTCAAGCAGCGGTGGAGAGGTGTAGAGCTGCGTCAAGCAGCGGTGGAGAGGCAGAAGAGCTGTGTCAAGCAGCGGTGGAGAGGCAGTTGAGCTGCGTCAAGCAGCGGTGGAGAGGTGTAGAGCTGCGTCAAGCAGCGGTGGAAAGGCAGTTGAGCTGCGTCAAGCAGCGGTGGAGAGGCAGTTGAGTTCCGTCAAGCAGCGGTGGAGAGGCAGTAAAGCTGCGTCAAGCACCAGTGGAGAGGCAGTAGAGCTGCGTCAAGCAGCGGTGGAGAGGCAGTAGAGCTGCGTCAAGCAGCGGTGGAGAGGCAGTTGAGCTGCGTCAAGCACCAGTGGAGAGGCAGTATAGCTGCGTCAAGCACCAGTGGAGAGGCAGTAGAGCTGCGTCAAGCAGCGGTGGAGAGGCAGTAGAGCTGCGTCAAGCAGCGGTGGAGAGGCAATTGAGCTGCGTCAAGCACCAGTGGAGAATCAGTAGAGCTGCTTCAACCAACGGTGGAGAGGCAGTAAAGCTGCGTCAAAAAGTGGTGGAGAGGCAGTTGACCTGCGTCAAGCAGCGGTGGAGTGGCAGTTGAGCTGCGTCAAGCAGCGGTGGAGAGGCAGTAGAGCTGCGTCAAGCAGCGGTAGAGAGGCAGTAGAGCTGCGTCAAGCAGCGGTGGAGAGGCAGTTGAGCTGCGTCAAGCAGCGGTGGAGAGGCTGCAGAGCTGCGTCAAGCAGCGGTGGAGAGGCAGTTGAGCTGCGTCTAGCAGCGGTGGAGAGGCAGTAGAGCTGCGTCAAGCAACGGTGGAGAGGCAGTAGAGCTGCGTCAAGCACTAGTGGAGAGGCAGTAGAGCTGCTTCAAGCAACGGTGGAGAGGCAGTAAAGCTGCGTCAAGCAGTGGTGGAGAGGCAGCAGAGCTTCGTCAAGCACCAGTGGAGAGGCAGTTGAGCTGCGTCAAGTACCAGTGGAGAGGCAGTAGAGCTGCATCAAGCAGCGGTGGAGAGGCAGTTGAGCTGCGTCAAGCAGCGGTGGAGAGGCAGTAGAGCTGCGTCAAGCAGCGGTGGAAAGGCAGTAGAGCTGCGTCAAGCAGCGGTGGAGAGGCAGTTGAGCTGCGTCAAGCACCAGTGGAGAGGCAGTAAAGCTGCGTCAAGCACCAGTGGAGAGGCAGTAGAGCTGCGTCAAGCAGCGGTGGAGAGGCAGTTGAGCTGCGTTAAGCAGCGGTGGAGAGGCAGTAGAGCTGCGTCAAACAGCGGTGGAAAGGCAGTAGAGCTGCGTCAAGCAGCAATGAAGAGGCAGTAGAGCTGCGTCTGGCAGCGGTGGAGAGGCAGTAGAGCTGCGTCAAGCAGCGGTGGAGAGGCAGAAGAGCTGCGTCAAGCAGCAATGGAGAGGCAGTAGAGCTGCGTCAAGCAGCGGTGGAGAGGCAGTAGAGCTGCGTCAAGCAGCAATGGAGAGGCAGTAGAGCTGCGTCAAGCAGCGGTGAAGAGGCAGTAGAGCTGCGATAACCAGCGGTGGAGAGGCAGTAGAGCTGCGTCAAGCACCAGTGAAGAGGCAGTAGAGCTGCGTCAAGCACCAGTGGAGAGGCAGTAAAGCTCCGTCAAGCACCAGTGGAGAGGCAGTAGAGCTGCGTCAAGCAGCGGTGGAGAGGCAGTAGAGCTGTGTCTAGCACCAATGGAGAGGCAGTAGAGCTGCGTCAAGCACCAGTGGAGAGGCAGTAGAGCTGCGTCAAGCAGCAGTGGAGAGGCAGTTGAGCTGCGTCAAGCAGCGGTGGAGAGGCAGTAGAGCTGCGTCAAGCACCAGTGGAGAGGCAGTTGAACTGCGTCAAGCAGCGGTGGAGAGGCAGTAGAGCTGCGTCAAGCACCAGTGGAGAGGCAGTTGAGCTGCGTCAAGCACCAGTGGAGAGGCAGTAGAGCTGCGTCAAGCAGCGGTGGAGAGGCAGTTGAGCTGCGTCAAGCAGCGGTGGAGAGGCAGTAGAGCTGCGTCAAGCAGCAGTGGAGAGGCAGTAGAGCTGCGTCAAGCAGTGGTGGAGAGGCAGTTGAGCTGCGTCAACCAGCGGTGGAGAGGCAGTTGAGCTGCGTCAAGCACCAGTGGAGAGGCAGTAGAGGTGCTTCAAGCAGCGGTGGAGAGGCAGTAGAGCTGCGTCAAGCTCCAGTGGAGAGGCAGTAGAGCTGCGTCAAGCAGCGGTGGAGAGGTAGTTGAGCTGCGTCAAGCAGCGGTGGAGAGGCAGTAGAGCTGCGTCAAGCACCAGTGGAGAGGCAGTTAAGCTGCGTCAAGCAGCGGTGGAGAGGCAGTTGAGCTGCGTCAAGCAGCGGTGGAGAGGCAGTAGAGCTGCATCAAGCAGTGGGTCCTTCCGTGCATGCGCTCTCGAGATTTTTCTGAGAGAGTGAAGCGAAGTTATCGAAGATATCCTCGTAATGAGTTTACACCCATTTAGGCTACTGATCACATGGCTCTGCATGACGACCCTTCCTGAGATGGGGAGTGTTATAGTATCACAGCAGCTAGCTCTTGAGGCAAACTGTGTAGGTCATCATATATATTCTGTGGTAGATGTGTAACATGACCATGTGCCTGGCTCCAACAGCACTTGGGTTGAGTACCGTAGAGTTTTGTGTATCATCTTTTGTGTATCATTTGCAGTCTCCGTGGTGTAGTGGTAAGACACTCGCCTGGCTTTCGCTTTGATGTCCAAAGAGCTTGGAAAGGATGTGGGAGGAAGAAGGATGGGGCGATGAAATTCTTGGAAGAGGATTTGGATGTGGAGAGAGGAGGCTTGAAAGTTCGGTGGCCCGTCCACCTTGGATTGGAGATGTTTTTTCAGTCAAAGCCTGTAGCTTAAGTTCTTCTTGGGCGGCATGAGGCTAGTGGTGGGGCAGGGTGATGTCGTCCTGGTTCACTTGAGGTGGTCTGTCTGGCTTGGAGGAGGCGTCTTCCTTATTGAGGTGGTGAGAGGTAAGTTCACTGTTGCTTGGTGGTGTCTTGGCCAGGAGGTATTCGCATGTACTTCCCAAATGATAGCTTTGGTATTGGTGTTCCTGTCGGGTCTTCATCTTCTTCCAGGAAGGTCACTTGTCCCCTCTTGAAGTCGAATTTAGGGTCGATGTATTCACTCTCCAGGGCGCAGAGGTCTACATAATGTTCCACGGTCTCGTGGTGGACTAACACAGGGTAAGGAATGCTGGTCCTGAGCTGGTTGATGATCCTGTTGCATTCTAAGGCAATGACCATTCTTGTGCTTCGATTGCCGTTGAAAGTGCCACCGTGATTGAGGTAAAGTCCATAGCAGGGCAGTTTCTTGCTTGATTTGCTTGGGTTTAGGTCGAAGTCTGGGGCCTCATATGTGAAGGTCTCAGCCAAGGCTTCTAGGAACTCTGGATCTGAATCTGATTCTGATTCCACTTGCTGACTTTTTGCTCTCCTTTTCTTCCGTCTCCGGCTGGTGGGGGCAGGTGATGAGGTTGACTGGTCTGCTGTGGAGGTAGTCTGGGTGGATGCTGTTGCCTGGGTGACTTGTGCTGGGTTCGACTCCGGTGGTGGTGGTTGCGGTATGACTGCGGTTACTGTTGGTGTTGGAATTTCGTCTGTTTGGGTTGAAGCAGCGTTGTGATGTTGAAATAGGTCTGCTGGTATCAACATTGTAGGCAGGTTGTTCTGGGCGAGCAGCCTGTTCAGTACTCTCACGTATTTTGCGTTGTCTGTTCCCGCCTCTCTCTCAGCTACACTGATCAGGCATGGGATGAGAGTGGTGTTGGTCGAGGCCGCTGATTGGTTGACAGTCAAGTTGGTTGGCTGAGCTGCAGTCGCCTGTGTCCTGGGTCCCCATTGGGGGGTGGTCTGGCCTGGTGTGGACGTCTGTGTAGCAGGAGCAGAAGCGTTGGGAAGCACTGGAAACGATGTAGCTTGGATATTGAAGCTCGCCGGCTGATTGGTTGTTGGGTTGGCAGTTACTGTTTTATTTATTTCATCTAGTCGTACTTGGCAGTCCATGGAGACGGCGATGTGAGCTCCTCCACAATTGAGGCACAGTTTGGTGGTTGACCGGCAGGTTTTGAAGTGATGATCCTGGGTACAAATGCTGCATTTAACCTCTGCTTGTTGGCAGTTCTTGGTATCATGATCGTACTTGTAGCACTTAAAGCACTGGCGAATGTTGTAGTACCGTTCCTTCTTTACAGTGTCAGGTGTGATGGAAATATCCAGACATCTAAATCCATTTTCCACAGCTTGGGTCGCTGCAGCAGCTGTTGTGAAGGTGACCTTGAGAGTAGGCCTAGGGTTGTCGTTGTTCTTGATGACCTTGACTGTAGCAGTAGTCAGAGCCGGGTTTCTGGTGTTGATACTATCAAGTATGGTACCAGGGTCTTGGGTGGCGATGTAGACACTCGTGTGGCTGACTAAGATGGTTCGTTCAGCCAAGTAGCGACGGTTAGGAGTGATGATCAGGTTGGAGTTTCGTAGGGCGTCCTGGTGTTCTGGTGCAAACAGTTGCTCCAGAGCTTGCTCGCTTGAATAAAGAAGTACAGCGCCGTCAGCACCGTCACGGATGTCCAACGGGGCTGCATTCGTGATGTCAACGATTTTCCTTAGTAATTGGGGTCCGGTGTAAGTGGTTTCGTCACGAAACCGGACCTTTATGCGGTAAATCATGGCTCTACGTTGCTGCCTAATGTTTACCCACCCGGCAGTGCTGGGTGCAGAGAGCCTGATCTAGGTTTTCGGTCCTTATCTTTTATGCCTGGCGTTCCGCGAGCGCTATGTCATGGGTTCGTATCCTGGCCGGGGAGGATTTACTGGGCGCAATTCCTTAACTGTAGCCTCTGTTTAACGCAACAGTAAAATGTGTACTTGGATGAAAAAACGATTCTTCGCGGCAGGGGATCGTATTCCAGGGACCATAGGATTAAGGACTTGCCCGAAACGCTACGCGTACTAGTGGCTCTACAAGAATGTAACAACTCTTGTATATATCTAAAAAAAAAAAAAAAAAAAAAAAAAAAAAAAAAAAAAAAATCTTGACATACGCTTGGAAGTTGATGTTGACTGGCATTGTTAATCTTTTGTTTATTGCTGGATTAGGATAGGTAGGGACGGAGGAGGGGGGGGGGGGGGAGAAGTACCCGGCTGCGACCAGGTCTCCTCTCTTCTAATTTCCCGCTCCTCTCTCTCTCTCTCTCTC
Source organism: Procambarus clarkii (assembly GCF_020424385.1). NCBI lineage: Eukaryota > Metazoa > Arthropoda > Malacostraca > Decapoda > Cambaridae > Procambarus > Procambarus clarkii. The sequence continues at coordinate 25,281 of NW_025566090.1, read as the reverse complement.
TCTCTCTCTCTCTCTCTCTCTCTCTCTCTCTCTCTCTCTCTCTCTCTCTCTCTCTCTCTCTCTCAACGTTCTATGAACATTTCGCTTCAATGTAACAGTCACAGTTTACAATTATTTCTAACTAACTGCTGGATAATTGTTGAATAATTGAGACAAGTTATCGTTATGGTCGAGTGGCAATATGAGATTATCTGAGATGGCGGAGGATTATGTGGGGGGATTATGGAAGCGTGGGAGATGTTGGGAGATTATGGCAACGTGGGAGACGTTGGGGGATTATGGCAGCGTGGGAGATGTTGGGGGATTATGGCAGCGTGGGAGATGTTGGGGGATTATGGCATCGTGGGAGATGTTGGGAGATTATGGCATCGTGCGAGATGTTGGGGGATTATGGTAGCGTGGGAGATGTTGGGGGATTATGTCAGCGTGGGAGATGTTGGGGGATTATGGCATCGTGGGAGATGTTGTGGGATTATGGCAGCGAGGGACATGATGGGGGATTATGGCACCGTGGGAGATGTTGGGAGATTATGGCAACGTGGGACATGTTGGGGGATTATGACAACGTGGGACATGTTGGGGGATTATGGCAGCTGTCAATCAACATAAGTAAACGCTTGTCTCATGAGGAGAGACTCATGAGATATTTTGAGCTCTGTGTACCTTGTGAACGGTGCCGCGGCCGAGCAGCACTGGACACGGCATTCAGCTGCGTCTGGCAGCGGTGAAGAGGCAGTAGAGCTGCGTCAAGCAGCGGTGGAGAGGCAGTAGAGCTGCGTCAAGCAGCGGTGGAGAGGCAGTACAGCTGCGTCAAGCAGCGGTGGAGAGGCAGTAGAGCTGCGTCAAGCAGAGGTGGAGAGGCAGTAGAGCTGCGTCAAGCAGCGGTGGAGAGGCAGTAGAGCTGTGTCAAGCAGCGGTGGAGAGGCAGTAGAGCTGCGTCAAGCAGCGGTGGAGAGGCAGTAGAGCTGCGTCAAGCAGCGGTGGAGAGGCAGTAGAGCTGCGTCAAGCAGCGGTGGAGAGGCAGTAGAGCTGCGTCAAGCAGCGGTGGAGAGGCAGTAGAGCTGCGTCAAGCAGCGGTGGAGAGGCAGTAGAGATGCGTCAAGCAGCGGTGGAGAGGCAGTAGAGATGCGTCAAGCAGCGGTGGAGAGGCAGTACAGCTGCGTCAAGCAGCGGTGGAGAGGCAATAGAGCTGCCTCAAGCAGCGGTGGAGAGGCAGTAGAGCTGCGTCAAGCAGCGGTGGAGAGGCAGTACAGCTGCGTCAAGCAACGGTGGAGAGGCAATAGAGCTGCCTCAAGCAGCGGTGGAGAGGCAGTAGAGCTGCGTCGAGCAGCGGTGGAGAGGCAATAGAGCTGCCTCAAGCAGCGGTGGAGAGGCAGTACAGCTGCCTCAAGCAGCGGTGGAGAGGCAATAGAGCTGCCTCAAGCAGCGGTGGAGAGGCAATAGAGCTGCCTCAAGCAGCGGTGGAGAGGCAATAGAGCTGCCTCAAGCAGCGGTGGAGAGGCAATAGAGCTGCCTCAAGCAGCGGTGGAGAGGCAATAGAGCTGCCTCAAGCAGCGGTGGAGAGGCAATAGAGCTGCCTCAAGCAGCGGTGGAGAGGCAATAGAGCTGCCTCAAGCAGCGGTGGAGAGGCAATAGAGCTGCCTCAAGCAGCGGTGGAGAGGCAATAGAGCTGCCTCAAGCAGCGGTGGAGAGGCAATAGAGCTGCCTCAAGCAGCGGTGGAGAGGCAATAGAGCTGCCTCAAGCAGCGGTGGAGAGGCAATAGAGCTGCCTCAAGCAGCGGTGGAGAGGCAATAGAGCTGCCTCAAGCCGCGGTGGAGAGGCAATAGAGCTGCCTCAAGCAGCGGTGGAGAGGCAATAGAGCTGCCTCAAGCAGCGGTGGAGTGGCAATAGAGCTGCGTCAAGCAGCGGTGGAGAGGCAATAGAGCTGCGTCAGGCAGCGAGGGACGAGAGCGAGCAGCTAACCAACGGACCAGTAACACACAAGATAAACACTGGTTATCTCTAATAATAATACTTGTCTCCCAGGCTCCACCGTGAAGGGTCACAGAGCTCCACACACTTGACCAGGATGTTGTCGGGTGGAATATGAGCCTTAATGACGCTACACCTGTATTTAAGCTTAAGCTTCCTCCTACACACTAACATACCAAGCTTCCTCCTACACACTAACATACCAAGCTTCCACCTACACACTAACATACCAAGCTTCCACCTACACACTAACATACCAAGCCTCCACCTACACACTAACATACCAAGCTTCCACCTACACACTAACATACCAAGCTTCCACCTACACACTAACATACCAAGCCTCCACCTACACACTAACATACCAAGCTTCCACCTACACACTAACATACCAAGCCTCCACCTACACACTAACATACCAAGCTTCCACCTACACACTATCATGCCAAACCTCCACCTACACACTAACATACCCAGCTTCCACCTACACACTATCATACCAAGCTTCCACCTACACACTAACATACCCAGCTGCCACCTACACACTATCATACCAAGCTTCCACCTACACACTAACATACCAAGCCTCCACCTACACACTAACATACCAAGCTTCCACCTACACACTATCATACCAAGCTTCCACCTACACACTAACATACCAAGCTGCCACCTACACACTAACATGCCCAGCTTCCACCTACACACTATCATACCAAGCTTCCACCTACACACTATCATACCAAGCTGCCACCTACACACTAACATACCCAGCTTCCACCTACACACTATCATACCAAGCCACCACCTACACACTAACATACCAAGCCTCCACCTACACACTAACATACCCAGCTTCCACCTACACACTATCATACCAAACCTCCACCTACACACTAACATACCCAGCTTCCACCTACACACTATCATACCAAGCTTCCACCTACACACTATCATACCAAGCTTCCACCTACACACTAACATACCCAGCTGCCACCTACACACTATCATACCAAGCTTCCACCTACACACTATCATACCAAGCTTCCACCTGCACACTAACATACCAAGCCTCCACCTACACACTAACATACCCAGCTTCCACCTACACACTATAATACCAAGTCCACCTACACACTATCATACAAAGCCTCCACCTACACACTATCATACCAAGCTTCCACCTACACACTAACATACCAAGCCTCCACCTACACACTAACATACCCAGCTTCCACCTACACACTATCATACCAAGCTTCCACCTGCACACTAACATACCAAGCCTCCACCTACACACTAACATACCAAGCCTCCACCTACACACTATCATACCAAACCTCCACCTACACACTAACATACCCAGCCTCCACCTACACACTAACATACCAAGCCTCCACCTACACACTAACATACCCAGCTGCCACCTACACACTATCATACCAAGCTTCCACCTACACACTAACATACCAAGCCTCCACCTACACACTAACATACCAAGCTTCCACCTACACACTATACACTATACACATGCCAAGTTTCCACCTACACACTATACACATGCCAAGCTTCCACCTACACACTATACACTATACACATGCCAAGCTTCCACCTACACACTATACACTATACACATGCCAAGCTTCCACCTACACACTATCATGCCAAGCTGCCACCTACACACTAACATACCCAGCTTCCACCTACACACTATCATACCAAGCCACCACCTACACACTAACATACCAAGCCTCCACCTACACACTAACATACCCAGCTTCCACCTACACACTATCATACCAAACCTCCACCTACACACTATACACATGCCAAGCTTCCACCTACACACTATACACTATACACATGCCAAGCTTCCACCTACACACTATACACTATACACATGCCAAGCTTCCACCTACACACTATACACTATACACATGCCAAGCTTCCACCTACACACTATACACTATACACATGCCAAGCTTCCACCTACACACTATCATACCAAGCTTCCACCTACACACTAACATACCCAGCTGCCACCTACACACTATCATACCAAGCTTCCACCTACACACTAACATACCCAGCTGCCACCTACACACTATCATACCAAGCTTCCACCTACACACTATCATACCAAGCTTCCACCTGCACACTAACATACCAAGCCTCCACCTACACACTAACATACCCAGCTTCCACCTACACACTATCATACCAAGTCCACCTACACACTATCATACAAAGCCTCCACCTACACACTATCATACCAAGCTTCCACCTACACACTAACATACCAAGCCTCCACCTACACACTAACATACCCAGCTTCCACCTACACACTATCATACCAAGCTTCCACCTGCACACTAACATACCAAGCCTCCACCTACACACTAACATACCAAGCCTCCACCTACACACTAACATACCAAGCCTCCACCTACACACTATCATACCCAGCCTCCACCTACACACTAACATACCCAGCTTCCACCTACACACTATCATACCAAGCTTCCACCTGCACACTAACATACCAAGCCTCCACCTACACACTAACATACCAAGCCTCCACCTACACACTAACATACCAAGCTTCCACCTACACACTAACATACCCAGCTTCCACCTGCACACTAACATACCAAGCCTCCACCTACACACTAACATACCAAGCCTCCACCTACACACTAACATACCAAGCTTCCACCTACACACTAACATACCCAGCTTCCACCTACACACTAACATACCCAGCTTCCACCTACACACTAACATACCCAGCTTCCACCTACTCACTAACATACCCAGCTTCCACCTACTCACTAACATACCAAGCCTCCACCTACACACTAACATACCCAGCTTCCACCTACTCACTAACATACCAAGAGTCAGGGTCGTGTATAAAATGCAAACAAAATACGAACATCTTAAACAAAAACAAAACTAACGTTTAAAAGGCGTCACTTGTTTTGTTTATAAGCTGGCCTAGAACACGCTTGCTTGATTTTCTTAATTAAGCTGTACACCCAACGGAGGGGGGGGGGGTAAATGACCAACAGATCAAGAAGCAATCACTAGTGAGGCCCTTGAAGTGGAGTGTGCTGGTACACTTGACGTTGTACGCAAATTTTAAGGAAATAATATATTTGCTTAAGTAAATATTGGCAGGTATATATGTAGTATATATATATATATATATATATATATATATATATATATATATATATATATATATATATATATATATATATATATATATATATATATATATATATATATATTTATATATATATATATATATATATATATATATATATATATATATATATATATATATATATATATATATATATATATATGCGAACAAGCCTGAATGGTCCCCAGGACTTGACCACCGCTTGATGGTCAAGCGGATTAAGGCGCCCTGTAGTTACCAGTTGCGTTGCTCCTGGGAGTATGGGTTCGAGTCACTTCTCGGGTGTGAGTTTTCAGTCTCATATATATATATATATATATATATATATATATATATATATATATATATATATATATATATATATATATATATATTTATTTATACCTGTAAGTATATATGCAGGAACCTCGGTTTCGTTAAACTGCGTTTGAGATCGTCAATGAGACCTGACTCGTCATCAATGAGACATTACTCGTCTCATGATTCATTAACGAGGCCAATAACGTGTTCTCAAAGGATCATCAACGAGACCTCACTTGCGTCTAGGGATCATCAACGAGACCTCACTTGCGTCTAGGGATCATCAACGAGACCTCACTTGCGTCTAGGGATCATCAACGAGACCTCACTTGCCTCGAGGGATCATCAGCAAGGCGTCAGTCGTGTCAAGGGATCATCAACGAGGTCCCACTCCTCACGAGACTCGAGGGTAAGAGGCCACGCTGAAGTGTGAACCATGGAGCAGCTTCGTGTGTTGGTGTGATAAGTGTGTTGGTTGGTGTTGGTTGATATTGGATAAGTTTAGATTTAGGAAAGACTTGGGTAAATACTGGTTCAGTAACAGGGTTGTTGATTTGAGCACGCACCCCCCCCTTCCCCCCCCCTCCTCTCTCTCTCTCTCTCTCTCTCTCTCTCTCTCTCTCTCTCTCTCTCTCTCTCTCTCTCTCTCCTCTCTCTCTCTCTCTCTCTCTCTCTCTCTCTCTCTCTCTCTCTCTCTCTCTCTCTCTCTCTCTCTCTCTCTCTCTCTCTCTCTCTCTCTCTCTCTCTCTCTCTCTCTCTCTCTCTCTCTCTCTCTCTCTCTCTCTCTCTCTCTCTCTCTCCCTCTCTCTCTCTCTCTCTCTCTCTCTCTCTCTCTCTCTCTCTCTCTCTCTCTCTCTCTCTCTCTCTCTCTCTCTCTCTCTCTCTCTCTCTCTTCTCTCTCTCTCTTCTCTCTCTCTATCTCTCTCTCTCTTCTCCCTCTCCCCGACAGTGTTGAGTGTCAACCAGCAGATAAGCCTGACTCACTGCATCTAGCATGTCAAGACTCTCCCATCTCAGAGTCGTTGTCAATTAGTATTATGGCATGACGATCAATCCTCTTCCACTGAAGCACACACGCATGCCCTCAGGCACGCACGCTCCCGCTAACGCACGAACTCTTGCACGGGTGGAGGCACTCTCACAGTAGAGCGCAGAGTCGCAGTAGTGGCCATGGTATACTGTCTAGGATGTGAGTGGACTCCTGGTATAGGTAAGAGGTAATATATCTAAGGGACTGCCAGTGGGATATGCTAAGAATGATAACTACAAATATCATTCAAAACAACACACAGTTGTTTTTCTTCAGTCCTTCTTTTCTTCTTCTTTTCAAAATTTCTGACCAGTTGCAGGGTAAACAACAGTAGCATGGAACTCCGAGATGGAGGAAGATCAGAGGGAGATATCGTTAAACTGGTCCCAGAGCTAAAGACACGAGCTATGAGGACCAGACCGGAGGAAATGTCCCTCACATCTCTTTGTAATCATGATATATAAGATACCGAGTGGGATACACAACATGTAAAATAGCGTGTTACCTGGAAGGGCGGAGGTAGTGTAAAGGGAAAATCTGGATAGCAAAGAAGGGGAATGATGAAGGAGATTACATGCTACAGGAGCGGCCTCCATACAAAGATTCAAAGATAGAGACAACAGAGAAAAACGGGATAGGGTGTAATCACTCTAGTCGACTGAGAGCAGGAGTCCATAGCATCTTTAAGGCTCATATGTGCCGCAGATACACACACAAGAGAATATCTCTCTGACAGGAAACAGTTTGTTGCAGTGAGGGAAGATGTAAAAATGGAGAGGTCACACCTGAATTGCCTTATGGGCCAGTACTAGTTACTATACTTTTCCTACTACATGTCAACGACGTAAATGAAGAATATGTTGCACTGATATCAATGGTGTAAATGGTTTTAGCACAGAAGGAGTATAAGAGGTTGCAAGACGACACTGATAAGCTTCAGGGATGGTTCCGTAAATGGCTTTTCGACTAGAGGACATAAACGGGAACTTGAGGCGCAGATAAGTCAATAGTATCTAAACAGATAGCAATAGTATCATTTTTTTTTGTTAATTTAAGATTATTGAGTGAAATTTAGCGCTAGGCCTAGCACGGTCATTTACGAAAGTACACACACACACACACACACACACACACACAAACATGGGTTCAGGGATGGCAGGTCCTGCCTCACAGGGTTACTTGAATTCTACGACCAGGCAACAAAAATAAGGCAAGAAAGAGAAGGGTGGGCAGACTGCATATTTTTGGATTGTCAGAAAGCCTTTGATACAGTGCCACACAAGAGGCTAGTGCGAAAGTTGGAGATGCAGGCTGGAGTGAGAGGGAAGGTACTCCGGTGGATAGAGGAATACCTAAGCAACAGGAGACAACGAGTCTGTGTGAGGGGTGAGGTCTCAGATTGGCGAGACGTCACAAGTGGAGTCCCGCAGGGGTCAGTCCTTGGACCTATACTGTTTCTGGTATATGTAAATGATCTCCCAGAGGGTATAGATTCGTTCCTCTCAATGTTTGCCGACGATGCAAAAATTATGAGGAGGATTGAAACAGAGGATGATAGTAGGAGGCTACAAGATGACCTGGATAGACTGAGTGAATGGTCCAACAAATGGCTGTTGAAGTTCAACCCGAGTAAATGCAAAGTAATGAAACTAGGAAGTGGAAACAGGAGGCCAGGCACAGGATACAGAATAGGAGATGAAGTACTTAATGAAACAGACAGAGAGAAAGATCTAGGAGTTGATATCACACCAAACCTGTCTCCTGAAGCCCACATAAAGAGAATAACGTCTGCGGCATATGCGAGGCTGGCTAACATCAGAACGGCGTTCAGGAACCTGTGTAAGGAATCATTCAGAATCTTGTACACCACATATGTAAGACCAATCCTGGAGTATGCGGCCCCAGCATGGAGCCCGTACCTTGTCAAGCACAAGACGAAGCTGGAAAAAGTCCAAAGGTATGCTACTAGACTAGTCCCAGAACTAAGAGGCATGAGTTATGAGGAAAGGCTGCGGGAAATGCACCTCACGACACTGGAAGACAGAATAGTAAGGGGGGACATGATCACAACCTACAAAATCCTCAGGGGAATCGACCGGGTAAACAAGGATGAACTATTCAACACTGGTGGGACGCGAACAAGGGGACACAGGTGGAAGCTGAGTACCCAAATGAGCCACAGAGACGTTAGAAAGAACTTTTTCAGTGTCAGAGTAGTTAGTAAATGGAATGCATTAGGAAGTGATGTGGTGGAGGCTGACTCCATACACAGTTTCAAATGTAGATATGATAGAGCCCAATAGGCTCAGGAATCTGTACACCAGTTGATTGACGGTTGAGAGGCGGGACCAAAGAGCCAGAGCTCAACCCCCGCAAGCACAATTAGGTGAGTACAATTAGGTGAGTACACACACACACACACACACACACACACACACACACACACACACACACACACACACACACACACACACACACACACACACACACACACACACACACACACACACACACACACACACACACACACACACACACACACACACACACACACACACACACACACACACACACACACACATATCTATTTCTTGCATATGTTAACGACATATTTACTGGCGTAGAGTCCTACATGTCGATGTTTGCGGATGACGCAAAGTTGATCAGAAGAGTTGTGACAGATGAGGATTGCAGGATCCAAGAGGACCTGAACAGGTTGCAGAGATGGTCAGAGAAATGGCTACTGGAATTCAAAACGAGCAAATGTAAAATTATGGAAATGGGACTAGGAGATAGGAGACCAAAGGGACAGTACACAATGAAGGGGAACAGCCTACCTGTGACGACGCGCAAAAGAGACCTGGGTGTGGACGTAACACCTAATCTATCTCCTGAGGCACATATAAATAGGATAACGACAGGAGCGTACTCTACACTGGCGAAAGTTACAACATCATTCAGAAACCTAAGTAAGGAGGCATTTAGGGCGCTCTACACTGTCTACGTGAGGCCAGTCTTAGAGTATGCCGCCTCATCATGGAGTCCCCATCTGAAGAAGCATATAATGAAACTGGAATAGGTTCAGAGGTTTGCAACGAGACTCGTCCCAGAGCTACGAGGGATGGGGTATGAGGAGCGCCTGAGGGAACTGTGCCTTACGACACTAGAAAGAAGAAGGGAGAGGGATAGACATGATAGGAACGTATAAAATACTCAGAGGGATTGACAGAGTGGACATAGACGAAATGTTCACACGGAATAGTAACAGAACGAGGGGACATGGATGGAAGCTGGAAACTCAGATGAGTCACAGAGATGTTAGGAAGTTTTCTTTTAGCGTGAGAGTAGCGGGAAAATGGAATGCACTTGGGGAACAGGTTGTGGAAGCAAATACTATTCATAATTTTAAAACCAGGTATGATAGGGAAATGGGACAGGAATCATTGCTGTAAACAACCTATGCTCGAAAGGCGGGATCCAAGAGTCAATGCTCGATCCTGCAGACACAACTAGGTGAGTACAACTAGGTGAGTACACACACACACACACACACACACACACACACACACACACACAACAACCGATAGCTAGAAAGGCGGGATCCAAGAGTCAATGCTCGATCCTGCAAGCACATATAGGTGAGTACATATAGGTGAGTACACACACACACACACACACACACACACACACACACACACATTAGGTCCATACCTAGTTAAACACAAGACGACGTAAGAAAAGATTCAGAGGTATGCCACCAGACTGGTCCCGGAACTGAGAGGAATGAGCTACGAGGAAAGGCTAAAGGAGCTGAACCTCACAACCCTGGAAAACAGAAGAGTAAGGGGAGACATGATAATCACCTACAAAATTCTCAGGGGAATTGAAAGCGTGGACAAGGACAAACTCTTTAGCATGGGTGGGACACGAACAAGGGGACACAGGTGGAAACATAGTACCCAGAAGAGCCACAGAGACGATAGAAAGATTTTTTTCAATGTCAGAGTAGTTAATAAATGGAATGCATTAAGTAGTTTTGTGGTAGAGGCTGACTCCATACACAGTTTCAAAGGTAGATATGACAGAGCCCAGTAGGCTCAGGTATCTGTACACCAGTTGATTGACAGTTGAGAGGCGGGACCAAAGAGCCAGGGCTCAATCCCCCGGAAACACAACTAGGTGAGTACATATACACACACACCAACTACCTTCCCAGGGCCCGTCCAACACCTCCTCCTCCTCCACCCTGGACGCGACACACAGCAACTGACACATACTTCAGGAGTTTACTCGAGGAATGAAGAAAGTCTCGGGTCACCGCTCCGAGCACATGTACCAGCGGGAAAAGTTCCTTACTGTGAGTGACAACCGCTGGACCAGAATACTGAGAAGTGGTTCCCTTCGTCAGCCTGCTCCCCCATGGTTCCTGTCTTGCCAGCACTCTTAGTTGTGGTGCTGTGGGTGTTAGTTGTGGTGCTGTGGGTGTTAGTTGTGGTGCTGTGGGTGTTAGTTGTGGTGCTGTGGGTGATAGTTGTGGTGCTGTGGGTGTTAGTTGTGGTGCTGTGGGTGATAGTTGTGATGCTGTGGGTGTTAGTTGTGGTGCTGTGGGTGATAGTTGTGGTGCTGTGGGTGTTAGTTGTGGTGCTGTGGGTGATAGTTGTGATGCTGTGGGTGTTAGTTGTGGTGCTGTGGGTGATAGTTGTGAGGCTGTGGGTGATAGTTGTGATGCTGTGGGTGTTAGTTGTGGTGCTGTGGGTGATAGTTGTGATGCTGTGGGTGTTAGTTGTGGTGCTGTGGGTGATAGTTGTGATTCTGTGGGTGTTAGTTGTGGTGCTGTGGGTGATAGTTGTGAGGCTGTGGGTGATAGTTGTGGTGCTGTACGTGATAGTTGTGGTGCTGTGGGTGATAGTTGTGGAGCTGTGGGTGTTAGTTATGGTGCTGTGGGTGATAGTTGTGATGCTGTGGGTGTTAGTTGTGGTGCTGTGGGTGATAGTTGTGAGGCTGTGGGTGATAGTTGTGGTGCTGTGGGTGATAGTTGTGAGGCTGTGGGTGTTAGTTGTGGTGCTGTGGGTGATAGTTGTGAGGCTGTGGGTGATAGTTGTGGTGCTATGGGTGATAGTTGTGAGGCTGTGGGTGAGAGTTGTGGTGCTGTGGGTGATAGTTGTGGTGCTGTGGGTGTTAGTTATGGTGCTGTGGGTGTTAGTTGTGGTGGTATTGGTGTTAGTTGTGGTGGTGTTGGTGTTAGTTGTGGTGCTGTGGGTGTTAGTTGTGGTGCTGTGGGTGATAGTTGTGGTGCTGTGGGTGATAGTTGTGGTGCTGTGGGTGATAGTTGTGGTGCTGTGGGTGTTAGTTATGGTGTTGTGGGTGTTAGTTGTGGTGCTGTGGGTGTTAGTTATGGTGCTGTGGGTGTTAGTTGTGGTGCTGTGGGTGTTAGTTGTGGTGCTGTGGGTGTTAGTTGTGGTGCTGTGGGTGATAGTTGTGGTGCTGTGGGTGTTAGTTGTGGTGCTGTAGGTGATAGTTGTGGTGCTGTGGGTGTTAGTTGTGGTGCTGTGGGTGATAGTTGTGGTGCTGTGGGTGTTAGTTGTGGTGCTGTGGGTGTTATTTATGGTGCTGTGGGTGTTAGTTGTGGTGCTATAAGTGTTAGTTGTGGTGCTGTGGGTGTTAGTTGTGGTGCTGTGGGTGAGAGTTGTGGTGCTGTGGTTGATAGTTGTGGTGCTGTGGGTGATAGTTTTGGTGCTGTGGGTGATAGTTCTTGGTGCTGTGGGTGTTAGTTGTGGGGCTGTGGGTGATAGTTGTGGTGCTGTGGGTGTTAGTTGTGGTGGTGTTGGTGTTAGTTGTGGTGCTGTGGGTGTTAGTTGTGGGGCTGTGGGTGATAGTTTTGGTGGTGTGGGTGATAGTTGAGGCTGTGGGTGATAGTTGTGGTGCAGTGGGTGATAGTTGCGGTGCTGTGGGTGATAGTTGTGGTGCTGTGGGTATTAGTTGTGGGGCTGTGGGGTGATAGTTGTGGTGCTGTGGGTGTTAATTGTGGTGCTGTGGGTGTTAGTTGTAGTGCTGTGAGTGTTAGTTGTAATGCTGTAGGTGTTAGTTGTGATGCTGTGGGTGTTAGTTGTGGGGCTGTGGGTGATAGTTGTGGTGCTGTGGGTGTTAATTGTGGTGCTGTGGGTGTTAGTTGTGGTGCTGTGGGTGTTAGTTGTGGTGCTGTGGGTGATAGTTGTGGTGCTGTGGGTATTAGTTGTGGTGCTGTGGGTGTTAGTTGTGGTGCTATGGGTGATAGTTTTGGTGCTGTGGGTGATAGTTGTGGTGCTGTGGGTGATAGTTGTGAGGCTGTGGGTGTTAGTTGTGGTGCTGTGGGTGTTAGTTGTGGTGCTATGGGTGATAGTTTTGGTGCTGTGGGTGATAGTTGTGGTGCTGTGGGTGATAGTTGTGGTGCTGTACGTGATAGTTGTGAGACTGTGGGTGATAGTTGTGGTGGTGTGGGTGATAGTTGTGGTGCTGTGGGTGATAGTTGAGGCTGTGGGTGTTAGTTGTGGTGCTGTGGGTGATAGTTGTGGTGCTGTGGGTTTTAGTTGTGGTGCTGTGGGTGTTAGTTGTGGTGCTGTGGGTGTTAGTTGTAATGCTGTGGGTGTTAGTTGTGATGCTGTGGGTGTTAGTTGTGGTGCTGTGGGTGTTAGTTGTCATTATTACACAACTTGCATAACAACAATAAAAATACATATCCAGCACAAATACATACAATACATAAGTTGCCCAAATATGTAAATATGCAACTAGCACAAATGCACAATTCACACATATACAATTACAACATATGCACAATTAATACACAACTTGCACAAAATATAATCGATACACAACTAACCCGTATACGAACACATCTACTCAATTCCACAAATACACATACAAAACATTCAAAATTAATACACAATTTACACAAACAATACACAATTTGTAGGAATATAATTAATACATAATTGCAATTATCATACGACTTATGCAAAAACAGAATCTGCACAATTAATACACAACTTGCACAAGTATAATAATTGTGCTATTTGCACAGTTACAATCACAACCAACTAGGTAAAACAATACACAATTTGCATTATATTTTTTCTAGGTATGTTTTGGTCATCATTTATAATATGCCGAGTTTAACCAACCCCCCAAAAGTCAGAATTTCACATGAATGATTGACAAGTCTAACATCCTATGAGCTCAATATAAAAACACATTTACCATAAATGTATCCACATTATTAGGGCCAAACTGTTCATCTAGCATATGTCCATTGTTTTTAATGTCATATTAATACCCGCCTTGTTACATCCTCTTCAATCATGTCACCCATATTTATTTAGACAAACCCTCAAACAGACTTATTGGTTCTAGCCTTAGTTATGTTAGGGACAGGCGAGGTTAGGCGATGTCAGTAAATGTTTAACCAAATTTACAATATCCTATCCAAAATGCAACCAACTAGAACCTAAATTCATCTAAATCTATCAAAAATTATACTTATACTATAGAAATTTAACCAAATTCATCCTAGCAAAAGCTAAAGTAACTCAATATGAGCATCCCATATCTTCACATTCAAACCTATGTCACCTCTGTCAGTACATGAGTTAGCTATAGCTAGAACCCCAAAATAGGTAAATTTACAAAAAAAATGAATGTTAGTTCATTACCCCTAAGATATTATATATCCTACCCTACATAATCTCACCTGACCTGGCCTAGCATATCACAAAGCCTAGACTTGATAAAGTTGGCGAAATTTGTTCTATCCCATCTAAATGTAACCTAATTTAAGACAATTTCCGCAAACATACCCAAAAAATGTTTTGTAACATAGCGCAGCCAAAGCCCATTTTAGCCAAGTTTTCACCTATCCCAAACTGCCCTAGACAACCTAACCTAACACGTTCAAAGGTCGATTTGATTAAAGTTTGGTTTAATTTAAGCCATCCCACCTAATTTAAGCCAATTTCCATCAAATATACCCCAATGTTTTGTATCATAGCCCTGCCAAAGCCCATTTTAGCCGATTTTTCACCTATTCCAACTTACCCTACACAACCCTACCTAACCTATCCTAACATATACAAAGCCAGACTTCATTAGAAGTTGGTGCAATTTATGTTGTCCAACCTAAATTCAACCTAATTTACGTCAATTTCCACCAAATAAACCCAAATGTTTTGTAACATAGCACAGCCAAAGCCCATTTTAGACAAGTTGTCGCCTATTCCAACCTGCCCTAGACAACCTCACCTAACGTTACCTGACCTAACATATCCAAACCTAGATTTGATTAAAGTTGACGAAATTTAAGCTATCCCGCCTAAATTGAACCTAATTTAAGAAAATTTCTACCAAATTTACCCAAAATGTTTTGTATCATAGCACAGCCAAAGCTCATTTTTACCCCCCTTTTTACCTATTCCATCTAAACTTCCAATATCCAACATCCAATCTTGGCACAACATCCCCCATTCCCAAGACCATTTTCATAGAGATAGTGCTGTGTCCATCCAGCTATTTCCAATTGTCCAGATTAGTTTACCATTAACAAACCTACCAAACCAGACCTAACCAAACCTATCCTAATACAGCATTAGGTAAATTTATCCAAATTATCCCAATTTGTGTCAATTCGACTAAATTTTTCATAATTGTATCAAACCAAAACTCCCAAATTCTACTAAATGTACCTATGCACATCACATCCAGAGAACGAATTGACTGTTAAGAGTTGTTAATGTCTAGTCCCAACTCCCATTCCACTCGAGATTACAGCTAATTTAGCTAACATATTATTATGTGAAGTATCACACACAGAGATCACTAACGTGATGCATCAAATGAACAAATCCACAAGGGCCGTGACGAGAATTCGAACCTGCGTCCTGGGATGCTCCCGGACGCAGGTTCGAATCCTCGTCACGGCCCTTGTGGATTTGTTTATGTGAAGTATGTTATTAATAGGTATTTTCCTCACATTACCACAAATCAACCATCTCAGACCTAACCTCTGACATGACATACTCTGATACGACATAAAAGAACAGTTTCAAATGTAGATATGATAGAGCTCAGTAGGCTTAGGAATCTGTACACCAGTTGATTGACAGTTGAGAGGCGGGGCCAAAGAGACAAAGCTTAACCCCCGCAAGCACAACTAGGTAAATACATACACACACACACACACACACACACACACACACACACACACACACACACACACACACATGTCTGTCAATGAATATGTCAATGAATATGTCAGGATGAGAAGAGAGGCAGAAAGACAATACGAAAATGACATCGCAAGCAAGGCAAAGACTCAGCCTAAATTGTTGCATAGCCACATTAGGAGAAAAACAACAGTAAAGGAACAGGTTATGAGATTAAGGATAGGGGCGGAAGGATTCACTACAAATGACAAGGAAGTGTGTGAGGAATTGAATAAGAAATTCCAGGAGGTCTTCACCTTAGAACAAGGAGAAATTCCAGAGGTAAGTGAGGGAATAGCTAACCAGGAACCACTGGAAGAGTTTGAGATTACCAGTGGGGAAGTAAGGAAGTGTTTACTAGAGTTGGACGTGACGAAGGCTATAGGCCCAGATGGAATCTCCCCTTGGGTTCTAAAGGAAGGAGCAAGAGAACTGAGCCTACCACTCTCCATAGTGTATAACAAATCACTGGCAACAGGGGAACTGCCAGATACTTGGAAAGCAGCTAACGTAGTCCCGATATACAAGAAAGGGGATAGACAGGAGGCACTGAACTACAGGCCAGTGTCCCTAACCTGCATACCATGCAAGCTGATGGAGAAGATTGTGCGAAAAAAACTAGTGGAGCATCTGGAGCGAAGGAACTTTGTAACACAGCATCAACATGGGTTCAGGGATGGCAGGTCCTGCCTCACAGGGTTACTTGAATTCTACGACCAGGCAACAAAAATAAGGCAAGAAAGAGAAGGGTGGGCAGACTGCATATTTTTGGATTGTCAGAAAGCCTTTGATACAGTGCCACACAAGAGGCTAGTGCGAAAGTTGGAGATGCAGGCTGGAGTGAGAGGGAAGGTACTCCGGTGGATAGAGGAATACCTAAGCAACAGGAGACAACGAGTCTGTGTGAGGGGTGAGGTCTCAGATTGGCGAGACGTCACAAGTGGAGTCCCGCAGGGGTCAGTCCTTGGACCTATACTGTTTCTGGTATATGTAAATGATCTCCCAGAGGGTATAGATTCGTTCCTCTCAATGTTTGCCGACGATGCAAAAATTATGAGGAGGATTGAAACAGAGGATGATAGTAGGAGGCTACAAGATGACCTGGATAGACTGAGTGAATGGTCCAACAATGGCTGTTGAAGTTCAACCCGAGTAAATGCAAAGTAATGAAACTAGGCAGTGGAAACAGGAGGCCAGGCACAGGATACAGAATAGGAGATGAAGTACTTAATGAAACAGACAGAGAGAAAGATCTAGGAGTTGATATCACACCAAACCTGTCTCCTGAAGCCCACATAAAGAGAATAACGTCTGCGGCATATGCGAGGCTGGCTAACATCAGAACGGCGTTCAGGAACCTGTGTAAGGAATCATTCAGAATCTTGTACACCACATATGTAAGACCAATCCTGGAGTATGCGGCCCCAGCATGGAGCCCGTACCTTGTCAAGCACAAGACGAAGCTGGAAAAAGTCCAAAGGTATGCTACTAGACTAGTCCCAGAACTAAGAGGCATGAGTTATGAGGAAAGGCTGCGGGAAATGCTCCTCACGACACTGGAAGACAGAAGAGTAAGGGGGGACATGATCACAACCTACAAAATCCTCAGGGGAATCGACCGGGTAGACAAGGACGAACTTTTCAACACTGGTGGGACGCGAACAAGGGGACACAGGTGGAAGCTGAGTACCCAAATGAGCCACAGAGACGTTAGAAAGAACTTTTTCAGTGTCAGAGTAGTTAGCAAATGGAATGCATTAGGAAGTGATGTGGTGGAGGCTGACTCCATTCACAGTTTCAAATGTAGATATGATAGAGCCCAATAGGCTCAGGAATCTGTACACCAGTTGATTGACGGTTGAGAGGCGGGACCAAAGAGCCAGAGCTCAACCCCCGCAAGCACAATTAGGTAAGTACAATTAGGCAATTAGGTAAGTACACACACACACACAGTACTTAGAAGAACAAACACATGCACACCAACAAAGTCAAATTCCTCTCAAAATATTACTCCACGCAACTCTTTCCGTATCTGCAATGTCTCTTGGGTGTAAAATTTCGTATCATCGCTAATCATGATCGGGATTTTAAAGTTGTTTGCACGAAAGCACAAGTTTTTGCCTCCTCGCTCCGAATAGGTAAGTTTTAGTGGTACCTTTGCCCGGGTTTACGAGGCCTGGATGCTGGGAGAGTCTTTGGCTGGAAACTTTTCTTGGGAGAAACAACATTTCCCTGTTTACCTGATTGTTGGATTAGGGGTTGAATGTGTGTGTGTGTGTGTGTGTATTTACTATTTTTGTCTGAAAAATAGATAATATCTAACTCACAGGTACCTATTTACTGTTAGGTGAACATGTGTATCAGAATGAAAGAAACTATGCAATTTGTTTCCACTTCGGAAATCGAACCCGGCCCTTAGAACTACGACCCCCGAGAACTGTCCACTCAGCCGCGAAGCCCCCCTCCCCTGTGTGTGTGTGTGTTTGTGTAGTCACCTATTTGTGCCTGCAGCATCGTGCTCTAGCTCTTGGACTCCGTTTTTCTAGCCGTTGGTTGTCTAATGCAATGGCTCCTGACCTATTTCCCAATCATACCTGCTTTTAAATTTATGAATGGAGTTTGCCATTCCATTCCATTCCATTTACTCACTACCCTTACGCTAAGGGAAAACTTTCTAACAATCCTGTGATACATTTGAGTCTCAAGCGTCCATCTGTGTCCCCGTGTTCTGTTGCTATTCATTGTAAACATTTCCTCTGTTTCCACTCTGTCAATATCTCTAAGTATTTTATATGTCTGTATCATGTGCCCACTCTCTCCCTCCTTCTTTCTAACGTCGTCAGGTTTAGTTCCTTCAGTCTCTCTTCGTACCTCAGCCGTCGCAACTCTGGGACGAGTCTCGTTCCAAACTTCTGCACATTTTTGAGCTTCCTTATGTGTTCCTTATCCAATGCTGAAAGCAATTTTTTACTATGATATACAATGTTATGTTAAAAAGTGTTTTGCAATGTTATACAGTTCTGTACATTGTTATACACTGCTGTACACATACAATACACATACACATCTGTTATACAATGCACGAAGTCCTTCTGCTGCCTCATTTTACTGAAGCCTGGATGATGATTAGTGGACGAATTGAAATTGACTTTTTCAATTCAAAAATTCTGCGTTGCATTTTACACGCAAAATACATCTCGGATAATAGATATGAAGCGAACACGATGAATTCCACACTCTGGAATTCAGTGTCATTCATTCACTCTGGATTCCACACTCTGTTACTTGGCTTCTACAGTGTTCTGCATCACTCAATGGCAAAGTCTGTATTGTAGGTGCAAAGAGGAAATCAAATGTTCTCGAATATCTGAATTTATCCTGTTTCGGTGCATCCTACACCGTTAGGAGGTCGAAAATGAGAGAGATAGAGAGAGAGAGAGAGAGAGAGAGAGAGAGAGAGAGAGAGAGAGAGAGAGAGAGAGAGAGAGAGAGAGAGAGAGAGAGAGAGAGAGAGAGAGAGAGAGAGAGAGAGAGAGAGAGAGAGAGAGAGAGAGAGAGAGAGAGACAACACGCCTCCCGCTATAGAGCACCTCAGCGCCAGTACCTCTTATCTCCGCTGTACGAGAAAGAAAAAAAAGGCGAGAGAAAAATTACATAATTAGAACAAAACCCAATACTCCCTGTGACGGGCTGAGGCAGCACCCACCCCTTCCATCACCAGGGTGAGGCAGCACCCACCCCTTCCATCACCAGGGTGAGGCAGCACCCACCCCTTCCTTCACCAGGGTGAGGCAGCACCCACCACTTCCTTCACCAGGGTGAGGCAGCACCCACCCCTTCCATCACCAGGGTGAGGCAGCACCCACCCCTTCCTTCACCAGGGTGAGGCAGCACCCACCACTTCCTTCACCAGGGTGAGGCAGCACCCACCCCTTCCTTCACCAGGGTGAGGCAGCACCCACCCCTTCCATCACCAGGGTGAGGCAGCACCCACCCCTTCCATCACCAGGGTGAGGCAGCACCCACCCCTTCCTTCACCAGGGTGAGGCAGCACCCACCCCTTCCTTCACCAGGGTGAGGCAGCACCCACCACTTCCTTCACCAGGGTGAGGCAGCACCCACCCCTTCCATCACCAGGGTGAGGCAGCACCCACCACTTCCATCACCAGGGTGAGGCAGCACCCACCCATTCCTTCACCAGGGTGAGGCAGCACCCACCCATTCCATCACCAGGGTGAGGCAGCACCCACCCCTTCCATCACCAGGGTGAGGCAGCACCCACCCATTCCTTCACCAGGGTGAGGCAGCACCACCCGTTCCATCACCAGGGTGAGGCAGCACCCACCCATTCCATCACCAGGGTGAGGCAGCACCCACCCCTTCCATCACCAGGGTGAGGCAGCACCCACCCATTCCTTCACCAGGGTGAGGCAGCACCCACCCGTTCCTTCACCAGGGTGAGGCAGCACCACCCGTTCCATCACCAGGGTGAGGCAGCACCCACCCCTTCCTTCACCAGGGTGAGGCAGCACCCACCCCTTCCTTCACCAGGGTGAGGCAGCACCCACCCCTTCCTTCACCAGGGTGAGGCAGAACCCACCCCTTCCTTCACCAGGGTGAGGCAGCACCCACCCCTTCCATCGCCAGGGTGAGGCAGCACCCACCCCTTCCTTCACCAGGGTGAGGCAGCATCCACCACTTCCATCGCCAGGGTGAGGCAGCACCCACCCGTTCCTTCACCAGGGTGAGGCAGCACTCACCCGTTCCATCACCAGGGTGAGGCAGCACCCACCCGTTCCTTCACCAGGGTGAGGCAGCACCACCCGTTCCATCACCAGGGTGAGCCAGCACCCACCCGTTCCATCACTAGGGTGAGCCAGCACCCATCCGTTCCATCCCAAGGGTGAGCCAGCACCCACCCGTCCCATCACCAGGGTGAGGCATAGCACCCACCCGTTCCATCGTTATTCCTACCCTTCCATCATCACCCATGACCCTCCTATAACCCCATTCCCCCCCACTTTCCAAGTGGTCACGTCCTACTCATTCTGTTTTGATTAATTGCATTAATTAGTAGTGGAGAGGCTGTGGTATGTGTGACGGAGGAGGAGCACAGAGAAGGGGAGAGAGAAGGAGGACTGTGGGAGAAATAATTGTGGGAGGTAGAGTGGAGAATAGTTAGAGATGCAGAGGGTGACTGGAGGGATTGTGTCTAGGTACTCTTTCTCTCTCCGTATACATATATATATATATATATATATATATATATATATATATATATATATATATATATATATATATATATATATATATATATATATATATATATATGTCGTACCTAGTAGCCAGAACGCACTTATCGGCCTACTATGCAAGGCCCGATTTGCCTAATAAGCCAAGTTTTCTTGAATTAATATATTTTCTCTAATTTTTTTCTTATGAAATGATAAATATACCCATTTCATTATGTATGAGGTCAATTTTTTTTTATTGGAGTTTAAATTAACGTAGATATATGACCAAAGCTAACCAACCCTACCTAACCTAACCTAACCTATCTTTATAGGTTAGGTTAGGTTAGGTAGCCGAAAAAGTTAGGTTAGGTTAGGTTAGGTAGGTTAGGTAGTCGAAAAACAATTAATTCATGAAAACTTGGCTTATTAGGCAAATTGGGCCTTGCATAGTAGGCTGAGAAGTGAATTCTGGCTACTAGGTACGACATATATATATATATATATATATATATATATATATATATATATATATATATATATATATATACAAGATATACTTGGGTTGATACAAAAACAATAATATAAAAAGATGCTTAAAGATTATGGATCTCTTGAAAAACATGGCAATGGGATGACATTGCCGTGTTTGTCACAGACGTCAACGTCGTCTATGCCTTCAAATGCCCACTTGGGGACTGTAAGCTCCAAAAAACCCAGTATATAGGCAAGACAACAACATCTCTTTCTAGGCGTTTAACGATGCATAAGCAACAGGGCTCCATTAAGGAACATATAATCTCTTCCCACAACCAAACCATCGCCAGAGAAATCCTAGTAAACAACACAGAAATCATCGATAGATACAGCGATAGCAGGCGGCTTGACGTTTGCGAGGCATTACACATCAAGAAGTCAACACCAGCAATCAACAGCCAATTAATGCACAACTATATTCTACCCACCTCAAGACTCCGCTCCAATATAGAAGCATCAAGAAATATGGACCAATAGGCTTTCTACAATCACTTCTATTCAATACCCATTGTTTCAAGTTCTGGCTTGTGTTGATGAAATTAATACCTTATTAAATACCACCTCACCCCATCCACCTCACTCAAATGTAGATATAAACAAAATCGGAGATGTGTAAGTTCTATTCAGTTGTGTATGTGTTAACTAAAGTCTTGTAAATGAAAATGTAATAAGTTTTACGAAACGCGCTCAAGTGTCGCGTCAGACTAGAAATAAAAATGAATTTTGGAGAATTGATTTTTGAATTACCACCAACAGTGAAAAGAAATGTACGAAAGATTGAGAAAATTCGTGTTAGAATTATTAATCTTACTTTTTCGGTCATATTTAATAATATATGTCTACAGGAAAGACTGCTACCAAAATATACTAATATATATATATATTTATATATATGTCGTACCTAGTAGCTAGAACTCACTTCTCACTTCTCAGCCTACTATGCAAGGCCTGATTTGCCTAATAAGCCAAGTTTTCCTGAATTAATATATTTTCTCAATTTTTTTTCTTATGAAATGATAAAGCTACCCATTCCATTATGTATGAGGTCAATTTTTTTTTATTAGAGTTAAAATTAACGTAGATATATGACCACACCTAACCTAAAATAACCTCTCTTAACCTAACCTAAACTAACACAACTAAGTCAATAAATTATTGTCTTAATATAAAATAATATTAATAATTCAAATAAACTATTTGGAAGAAAATTATTGAAAATAGAGAAAATCACTCGGCCTATTAGGCAAATCGGGTCTTGCATAGTGGGCCGAGAAGTGCGTTCTGGCTACTAGGTACGACATATACATATATGTCGTATATATATATATACACACACATATATATATATATATGTCGTACCTAGTAGCCAGAACGCCCTTTTTGGCGTACTATGCAAGGCCCGATTTGCCTAATAAGCCAAGTTTTCCTGAATTAATATATTTTCTCTAATTTTTTTCTTATGAAATGATAAAGCTACCCATTTCCTTATGTATGAGGTCAATTTTTTTTTATTGGAGTTAAAATTAACGTAGATATATGACCGAACCTAACCAACCCTACCTAACCTAACCTAACCTATCTTTATAGGTTAGGTTAGGTTAGGTAGCCGAAAAAGTTAGGTTAGGTTAGGTTAGGTAGGTTAGGTAGATGAAAAACAATTAATTCATGAAAACTTGGCTTATTAGGCAAATCGGGCCTTGCATAGTAGGCTGAGAAGTGCGTTCTGGCTACTAGGTACGACATATATATATATATATATATATATATATATATATATATATATATATATATATATATATATATATAAATACATATATATAAATACATATATATATATATATATATATATATATATATATATATATATATATATATATATATATATATATATATATATATATATATATATAATGGCCGGGGGGGAGGGGGAGAGGCCTAGGGGATGGACGTGTGGCGGAGGAGCTGCTGCCTTCTCAGCCATTACCCTGAGACATCTTGGCCTCACCGTACCAAGACTAACCATATTCACCGTGAATACACCAAGCAGACGTGGAAGTGGCCGGAAGTGCCTATTGTGTACCATCTATGTGAAAACTTATCAAAACAGGTGGGTTGGCAGTGTGGAGTCATGGAGGCTGTAGTGAGGGGCCAGGATGGACCCTGCAGGCCTCCCATAGTGAGGGGAGGTGGGGGGTGAGTGAGGGGTGTTGTGTGGTCAGGAGAGAGGTGGGGGTTACGCGTGTGCCAAATAGTGTTTTGTGTTTTTCTTTTTTGAAAGTTTTGTTGAACAAATTACGTTGTCAGCGATAATTGGCGCAACATATCTATCATATTGTTAGTACATCACACGTGCAGTGAGTCAGATTACAAGTGTGTGATTCATTCATTATTGTGCAGTGATATACGGGGAAATTATACCAGTGTTAGTGTCGCCCTGACCCCCGCCCACACCCAGCGCCCAGGCCGGGAAGTACCTGCTCTTCCCCTCCTACCCACCCCACCACGTCGCCTCCCCACCCACGAGGCCACCTTGCCACCCGCCCATAGAAGCCGGGAGGCTCCCATGTGTGTCTACGCCACCCACCCACCCAATGTATACCCACATATTGTGTAGTGGGTGTATACCCACACTTTGTATAGAGGTGGTATATGTATTACCACTCACCTGAGTAGTAAGTGCCACGGCCAGCTGATCATCCCCCCAGCCTCCAACCGCCGCCCACCCTCCAGTCTCCACCCGCCGTCCACCTTCCCGCCCAGCGCCCGCCCAGCGCCCGCCCAGCGCCTGCCCAGCGCCCGCCCATGTCGCAGCTCTCAACAGATAGCCAGGCTTCTCCAAGCCAAGATGAGCCATCAAGCAGGGGTAGACTCTGTAGATGTCAGACGTGTGACCGGGTGTGCTATATCCGGTTGAGTGACAAAAATGTGCGCAATCATTACCACAACAGAGCCAGGTGTTTGGGTTCTGGGCGCCCTCCCAGGGAGAACACCAATCAACAGCCCACACCGCCCGTAAGGCAAAACACCTCCCAGACCTTCTTTCCCACAGAAAATTTATTAGAAGCTATCAAAGCAACATCGGCCAGAGCCTTGCAACACATCCCTAAAGCAGCCCACCCCCACGCAGCAGCCAAATTATCTGCCCTCCTGAGAAAGGTCAACGACTCTCCTGGAACGACCCAAGCATGGCACAACCTCCTAATGTTTGGCAACATATGTCTAGCCACCCCTGCAAGGAGAGACAAGACCTTAGCTGCCTCAGTCATCAAAGCTATAAATGATTTTCCCAGGGAGGACAGCCAGGTACGCCTTCCCACTCGCGCGAGAAACACCCACGGCAGGAAGAGCAACAGTGCCATATCCGAGACATCAAAAATCAGAACATCAGTCACCAAGAAAATAGAAGAAGGAAACACTATTGGCGCAATACGAGTCATCACCAGTGAGGACTCAATTGCCGACAGAGATGCCGCAACAGCTCAAGCCCTAAGGGAGAAACACCCACCCAGGGCTCCGCGTGAGGACGACATTGTACAAGTGGGGGCTACCGGAGCAGAACCTCTCTGGGTGGCTGAATCTGTGGTCCATAAAGCAGCCATGTCCTTCTCTACAGGATCAGCAGGTGGGTTCACAGGACTAAAACCCAACCACCTCAAGCAAATGCTCAACCCTGCACTGGGTGACATTGCAAAGAACCTCTTGGTGGAACTAACCAGATTCACCAGACATGTCTAGCTGGCAACATACCAGCGTCCATAAGACCTATCTTT
>NW_025566089.1:0-52500 GCF_020424385.1 Procambarus clarkii | reverse complement strand
CACTAGGCTACGAGTGACTGTGGAACTCATTAGCCCAATTGAGATTCTGTGCCATCTCCCAAGACAGGATGGAGATCGAGTCACTACGATAACATACACCTTCAAGAACCTCTCAAAGCACCTGGACCTCACATGCAAACATCACGCAAATGTGTCGAAGAAATGTTACTTAAACAGAGATTTTAAATTTAAATTTAAATTTTGCCCCGAGGGGCGAGTTTATTGGGTAGCGCCACTCATCTTGTGAGTGGACACTCCCCAATAGGAAGAAAACCCGCTGGGTTGTTCATCCTGTCACTTGTACCCAGACACAGGTGG
The DNA here is from genome assembly GCF_020424385.1 of Procambarus clarkii. NCBI lineage: Eukaryota > Metazoa > Arthropoda > Malacostraca > Decapoda > Cambaridae > Procambarus > Procambarus clarkii. The sequence goes on along the minus strand of NW_025566089.1, from coordinate 52,182 downwards.
GACTTGCTTAACTGTCTCAAGTGAACAGCTCCTCAAACAAGAAGATTAACAAGATGTCAGCGAATCACAGCTCGAGGAAATTATACACATCGGTGGCGAGTCTTGTGTAAACAGTTTTCCATTTATTTTAATTCATTGTGCTGGATTAATTACTAGCATTTGGGGATTCTTGATGAGGACGGGCTGACGCCATTCACAACTTGAAGGCCAGATTCGACAAAGAATTTGAACGTTCGAATAGTCCAATTATAACGCAACAGGTATATATATATATATAAGGGGTAGTGGGCGGGGCCTAACAAAATGTAAGATCTAGCCCTTACACTTCTCACTAGTCATTGATGGTCAAGTATTTATAACCTAGATCAACAACACCGTCCACAACCAATAACAACCACATCGATCATCAGTAACGATCAACAGCAGCACTGATTAACATCAATTATTAATCACCACCATTAACAACCATTACCCCACAACGATCACCAACATCCCACCACCAAACTGGTTCAAGAAATCCTCCTTCGATACGCCTTCGAGAGGAAGAAATGGTTTCCTTGGATGCTCGAATTTAATGTTTCTTCGCCAGCGCCTTATATAAAACTCCTCCTATACGCACGCCTGCCAAGGGCGCCAGTGGCCTTGCTAAGCTGGCTAACGCCCTGAAAGAACGCTGCTGGATACTCTTTGGCCGCACAATTCCTTTCCCTCCGTCCCATCCCACATCCTTTCCCACTGCTATATAGCCGGCTTGCCGCTTTCCCCTGAAACCCCCCTTCCCTCCAGGAGGCAATGACAGAGGGAAAATATTAATAAAAATAATAAAGATCTCTCATTGTCTTGTGAGGCAGAAAAAAAGGAAATCTTGAAGCTTCATAGTTTATTTTTTTTTCTCTCTACGCTACCTACCTTTTGAATGATAAAGTCCATCTTGGCGTTATCGGGAAGAGGAACCTCTTGAACGGCCAAAGTCACAGAGTAGAGCTTCCTGATTTTAGATTATCCATCTCAAGTAGCCTCTACTCCAAGGTTCCCGCTAATCAAGTCACCTTTTCATTTCCTCGCGAAATTTTGAAAATAATAATATAAAATCCCTTTTTTTCCGAATATGGCACAAGAGAGGAAAGTGCTCTTAGAAAGGGCTATTGCGACAGACGAATCAACCGTAATAAATGCATTTTTCCCCCCACTCGATATCACTTTAATGCACTTGCACGAGTTGCTCAGTCTGCCTCAGTAAGTGCCGCCCTATAGAGCAGCACAACACCTCCACCCTCGACCACTCCCAACCTCCAACTGAAAATGGGAATTCAAGAGGGAGGTGAGCCAGAGCTGGGGCCGCATCGCTGCCTGACGTACGACACATATATAAACTGTGCTCGGCAGCGTCGTCCTCAGTTATCCTGGTCAAGCCATGATGGGAGGATGTCGTTGCGCTCTCCTCTCTGCATTATATAATCGTAATCATTCATTGCGTTGGGGGGACAGGCAGCCAGTGTGTATATGTATATACATGTTAAGCTTATATCGATGTTCCCACCAAGGCCGAACTACTGACACTCCTCAGGATGCAACAACTGTTACCTAACTCCTGGGTACCACCTATTTACTGTTAGGTGAACAGTCGCATCTGGTGATAGAAAACGTGCCCAACCATTTCTGTCCCTCCAGGGATTCGAACCCGGAATCCTGGAGTGTAAGTCGAGAAAAAACCCAACTATACTACGGGAATACGTTAAATCATTACACTTATTATATATTTATATACAGTGTATTTTAAAACAAAATAAATTAATATTGGCATAAATAATAATATTTCTCTCCTACAGGCCTATACGGTACAGTGAGGGGTACTGTAATATACGATACAGCGCTTATATTCCTCTCTCAATAACTTTCCCCACATTTCAATCTAGATTTACAATCAATCTAGATTACCAGTCTCCGTGGTGTAGTGGTAAGACATTCGCCTGGCGTTCCGCGAGCGCTATGTCATGGGTTCGTATCCTGGCCGGGGGAGGATTAACTAGGCCACAAATCCTTAACTGTAGCTTCTGTTTAACTCAACAGTAAAATGAGTACTTGGTTGTAACAACGATTCTTCGCGGCGGGGATCGTATTCCAGGGACCTGCCCGAAAACGCTACGCCGTACTGGTGGCTCTACAAGAATGTAACAACTCTTGTATATATCTCAAAAAAGATTTTACGCCTAAGGCAATCCGCTACGCAAATACACAGAGTTTACGCAAATAACAGAGTTTCTTTTTCATCAAGACCGACACATCTCATTGGAAATATTAGTTTCGATTTCAATGTTTAAAATCAGTCCACCCACACCTGGGTGGGAGCCGGTCGGCCGAGCGGACAGCACGCTGGACTTGTGATCCTGTGGTCCTGGGTTCGATCCCAGGCGCCGGCGAGAAACAATGGGCAGAGTTTCTTTCACCCTATGCCCCCGTTACCTAGCAGTAAAATAGGTACCTGGGTGTTAGTCAGCTGTCACGGGCTGCTTCCTGGGGGTGGAGGCCTGGTCGAGGACCGGGCCGCGGGGACACTAAAAAGCCCCGAAATCATCTCAAGATAACCTCAAGATAACACACACGAGGAATAATGAACAGTTAAGAAATATGACGTTTAGATTTTGTTGACCCGACCACACACTAGAAGGTGAAGGGACGACGACGTTTCGGTCCGTCCTAGACCATTCTCAAGTCGATTGTGTTGACCAGACTAGAAGGTGAAGGGACGACGACGTTTCGGTCCGTCCTGGACCATTCTCAAGTCAATAGAAAATCGACTTGAGAATGGTCCAGGACGGACCGAAACGTCGTCGTCCCTTCACCTTCTAGTCTGGTCAACACAATCGACTTGAGAATGGTCTAGGACGGACCGAAACGTCGTCGTCCCTTCACCTTCTAGTGTGTGGTCGGGTCAACATACTTCAGCCACGTTATTGTGACTCATCGCCCGCACGTTTAGATTTTATTCCTTTGATATGTTGTTTAAGATTCGCTACTTGGAACAATAGGTTCCAAGCAGCACGGGCTATGGTGAGCCCGTAGTGGACTTCCTCCTTTGATAGGCTTCAGGTACCAAGCGTGAAAGTCTATACGTAGAGTACAGTGTACCGTATCTGTAAACTTATTATGTAATATATCTACTTGAGGTTATCTTGAGATGATTTCGGGGCTTAGGGTCCCTGCGGCCCGGTCCTCGACTAGGCCTCTTTTTTTGTTACACACCCCCAGGAAGCAGCCCGTAGCAGCTGTCTAACTCCCAGGTACCTATTTACACTGCTAGGTGAACAGGTGGCATCAGGGTGAAGGAAACTCTGCCCATTTGTTTCCGCCTCCGCCGGGGATCGAACCCGGAACCTTAGAACTACGAATCCCGAGCGCTGTCCACTCAGCCGTCAGGCCCCTCATGCCCACACGTTTTGACGACGTTGTTAGCTGTTGACGGCACTTAGTGGAGTGTCTTAGAGGTAACGACATGTTTGTGGTGTGATTTGATGGCTTGGGGGAGAGGGGTTATCTTGAGGTTATCTTGAGATGATTTTCGGGGCTTTAGTGTCCCCGCGGCCCGGTCCTCGACCAGGCCTCCACCCCCAGGAAGCAGCCCGTGACAGCTGACTAACTCCCAGGTACCTATTTACTGCTAGGTAACAGGGGCATTCAGGGTGAAAGAAACTTTGCCCATTTGCTTCTGCCTCGTGCGGGAATCGAACCCGCGCCACAGAATTACGAGTCCTGCGCGCTATCCACCAGGCTACGAGGCCCCTCACCTCGAGGGGGGCGGAAGTCCCCCCCCCCCCTTCCTGTGTCATCCAGACATGACACGTGCTGGATACAGGGTTTATGTGTCACAAAATAATTAGTGGGTCGCCGATAAAGATAAATAATCAACAAACAAATGGCCAAATGAGGACGACATTTCCGCTCAATAAACTTAAATGGAATTTTGTCTTTTAATACACAAATCAGATTCTTCTTCGCTCAACTAGATCAGCGATCACAGTCAGCCACTCGTCACGTCAGCCACTGACGTCCAGACGTCAGTGGCTGACGTGACGCTCAAACAAGGACATCAAAACGATCAAACAAGGGCATCAAAACGATCGATCAAACAAGGGCATCAAAACGATCGATCAAACAAGGGCATCAAAACGATCGATCAAACAAGGGCATCAAAACGATCAAACAAGGGCATCAAAACGATCAAACAAGGACTTCAGACCGATCTAACAAGGGCATCAGAACGATCAAACAAGGGCATCAGAACGATCAAACAAGGGCATCAGAACGATCAAACAAGGACTTCAGACCGATCAAACAAGGGCATCAGAACGATCAAACAAGGGCATCAGAACGATCAAACAAGGGCATCAGAACGATCAAACAAGGGCATCAGAACGATCAAACAAGGACTTCAGACCGATCAAACAAGGGCATCAAAACGATCAAACAAGGGCATCAGAACGATCAAACAAGGACTTCAGACCGATCAAACAAGGGCATCAGAACGATCAAACAAGGGCATCAAAACGATCAAACAAGGACTTCAGACCGATCAAACAAGGGCATCAAAACGATCAAACAAGGGCATCAAAATGATCAAACAAGGACTTCAGACCGATCAAACAAAGGCATCAAAACGATCAAACAAGGGCATCAGAACGATCAAACAAGGACTTCAGACCGATCAAACAAGGGCATCAGAACGATCAAACAAGGGCATCAAACCGATCAAACAAGGGCATCAAACCGATCAAACAAGGGCATCTCAAACGATCAAACAAGGGCATCAGACCGATCAAACAAGGACTTCAGACCGATCAAACAAGGGCATCAAAACGATCAAACAAGGGCATCGGAACGATCAAACAAGGGCATCGGAACGATCAAACAAGGGCATCAAAATGATCAAACAAGGACATCAAAATGATCAAACAAGGGCATCAAAATGATCAAACAAGGACATCAAAATGATCAAACAAGGGCATCAGACTGATCAAACAAGGACTTCAGAACGATCAAACAAGGACTTCAGAACGATCAAACAAGGACTTCAGAACGATCAAACAAGGGCATCAGAACGATCAAACAAGGACTTCAGAACGATCAAACAAGGACTTCAGAACGATCAAACAAGGACTTCAGAACGATCAAACAAAGACTTCAGAACGATCAAACAAGGGCATCAGAACTATCAAACAAGGGCATCAAAACGATCAAACAAGGGCATCAAAACGATCAAACAAGGACTTCAGACCGATCAAACAAGGGCATCAAAACTATCAAACAAGGGCATCAAAACGATCAAACAAGGGCATCAGACCGATCAAACAAGGACTTCAGACCGATCAAACAAGGGCATCAAAACTATCAAACAAGGGCATCAAAACGATCAAACAAGGACTTCAGACCGATCAAACAAGGGCATCAGACCGATCAAACAAGGACTTCAGACCGATCAAACAAGGACTTCAGACCGATCAAACAAGGACTTCAGACCGATCAAACAAGGACTTCAGACCGATCAAACAAGGACTTCAGACCGATCAAACAAGGGCATCAAAACTATCAAACAAGGGCATCAAAACGATCAAACAAGGGCATCAAAACGATCAAACAAGGACTTCAGAACGATCAAACAAGGGCATCAAAACTATCAAACAAGGACTTCAGAACGATCAAACAAGGGCATCAAAACGATCAAACAAGGGCATCAAAACGATAAAACAAGGACTTCAGGACGATCAAACAAGGGCATCAGAACGATCAAACAAGGGCATCAAAACGATCAAACAAGGGCATCAAAACGATCAAACAAGTACCTTCAAGCCAACGATCAAACAAGGGCATCAAAACGATCAAACAAGGGCATCAAAACGATCAAACAAGGGCATCAAAACGATCAAACAAGGACTTCAGAACGATCAAACAAGGGCATCAAAACGATCAAACAAGGGCATCAAAACGATCAAACAAGGACTTCAGAACGATCAAACAAGGGCATCAAAACGATCAAACAAGGGCATCAAAACGATCAAACAAGGGCATCAAAACGATCAAACAAGGACTTCAGAACGATCAAACAAGGGCATCAAAACGATCAAACAAGGGCATCAAACTGATCAAACAAGGGCACCAAAACGATCAAACAAGGGCATCAGACTGATCAAACAAGGGCATCAAAACGATCAAACAAGGGCATCAGACCGATCAAACAAGGGCATCAAAACGATCAAACAAGGGCATCAGACCGATCAAACAAGGGCATCAAACTGATCAAACAAGGGCACCAAAACGATCAAACAAGGGCATCAGACTGATCAAACAAGGGCATCAGACTGATCAAACAAGGGCATCAAAACGATCAAACAAGGGCATCAGACTGATCAAACAAGGGCATCAAAACGATCAAACAAGGGCATCAAAACGATCAAACAAGGGCATCAAAACGATCAAACAAGGGCATCAAAACTATCAAACAAGGACTTCAGAACGATCAAACAAGGGCATCAAAACGATCAAACAAGGGCATCAAAACGATCAAACAAGGACTTCAGAACGATCAAACAAGGGCATCAAAACGATCAAACAAGGGCATCAAAACGATCAAACAAGGGCATCAAAACTATCAAACAAGGACTTCAGAACGATCAAACAAGGGCATCAAAACGATCAAACAAGAGCATCAGACTGATCAAACAAGGGCACCAAAACGATCAAACAAGGGCATCAGACTGATCAAACAAGGGCATCAGACTGATCAAACAAGGGCATCAAAACGATCAAACAAGGGCATCAGACTGATCAAACAAGGGCATCAAAACGATCAAACAAGGGCATCAGACCGATCAAACAAGGGTAATCAATGCACTCAAATCACCAGTAAACCAGAATATTGCAGAATACCCGCAAGGCAGACCAACTGGTCACAGTTATGGCACTCCTGCAGCCTTTGGCACAGTGCCTGCAGATATTAACAGAAGGGAACTATCAAGGAGAAAGTGCTAAGTCACTACGACTATATAGCACTTGGAAGGGGTCAGGATAAGGATTTGGGATGGGACGGGGGGAAAAGGAATGGTGCCAACCACTTGTGGACGGTCGGGGATTGAACGCCGACCTGCATGAAGCGAGACTGTCGCTCTATACCATCCAGTCCAAGTGGTTGGGCACCATTAAGAAATTAAGCTTTGCCACCTTCTCTAAGAGAGTTTGACTCTTTCCTTGAGAAAGTAAATGCTTTGACTCACAGTTCTAGAATGTATCAACTTATCAACAGATGTTGCAATTCAAAATATTTACAATCACTCTGATAGTCAATGTCTTATGCCTCTCTAGCCATTTGTGGCTTCAGACACGAACACGTTTTAGACGTGCCCATAGGCAGTTATGGGCAATTTCAGACGATAATCACCGGCGTTTAAGCTGTCCAGTCTGGAAGTCTGTACAATTTTAGGGGAGCGAGATCTTATAGCAAATAATTCTCCTTGTGACTCTAAAGACACCTGAGGATCCAGGTGTCCTGATTGCAAGCCCCTGCAACACTTTATATAAGTCAAGATAGCAGCAGGAATACAGATGTTAATAGGAAAATGTTAGTAGGAAAATGAAAATGACAGCTGCTACGGGCTGCTTCCTGGGGGTGAGTAACAAAAAGGAGGCCTGGGCCTGATTCACGAAAGCACTTACGCAAGGACTTACGAACCTGTACATCTTTTCTCAGTCTTCGGAAGCTTTGTTTACAATTATTAAACAGTTAATGAGCTCCGAAGCACCAGGAGGCTGTTTATAACAATAACAACAGTTGATTGGCAAGTTTTCATGCTTGTAAACTGTTTAATAAATGTAACCAAAGCCGTCAAAGATTGAGGAAAGATGTACACGTTCGTAAGTGCTTGCGTAACTACTTCGTGAATCTGGCCCCTGGTCGAGGACCGCCCTGCGGGGACACTAAGCCCCGAAATCATCTCAAGATAACCTCAGAAAGGTGTTTCAAGTCTCCAGCCAAACACTCAGTGCTATTAGTAATTCTATTTTTGCTTTCATGGATAATTCTATTTTTTTGCCATTAGTGTTATATTTTTTTTGCTTTTATTAGTTCTTTTTTGGTATTGTTCAATTTTTTTTATTATTAATTCAATTTTTTTGCTACTCTTGATTATAAATTATTTCTGTAATTATAATTATTATTACTGTATTATTATTATATATATATATATATAAATATATATATATATATATATATTATATATAATATATATATATAAATCATCGATAGATACAGCGATAGCAGGCGGCTTGACGTTTGCGAGGCACTACACATCAAGAAGTCAACACCAGCAATCAACAGCCAATTAATAAAACTATATATATATATATATATATATATATATATATATTTATATATATATATATAATATATATATATATATATATATATATATATCTAATATATATATATGTATTTATTCCGCTGAAACTATTTTGTTAATTTAAATTAATGATCAACGCGAAAAAACCATACAAAATGCGTTATCTGATTATTGTGGATACCAATGAACGAGGGAAAGGTAATTCAGAACATATTTTGATTAATTAATTCAGTTAGTAGGCTACAGTTTGCGGCTACCGTGAAGCCAATTTCTAACAAATGAAGCAGAGTGACTAATTAAATTATTTATAAGTTGCTTTACCTTTTAAGACGTTGGTTGTTATACAAATAAAATTCAAAACAACAATAGATAAGATACAAAGCCTTGTCAATAATATTACAGTTGCATTTTTGGTGTTAATAAAGAATTTCTGAGTACATGAAGATATTGAATGCATAGGCGAGTGGATGCACTCAAATAGCCTCATCCAACATCCGGCAGTGATATTCACTCTGTAGCTTCATCCAGCAGTGATATCCACTCTGTAACCTCATCCAGCATCCGGCAGTGATATTCACTCTGTAGCTTCATCCAGCAGTAATATCCACTCTGTAACCTCATTCAGCATCCGGCAGATATCCACACTGTAGCCTCATCCAGCATCCGGCAGTGATATTCACTCTGTAGCCTCATCCAGCATCCGGCAGTGATATACCCTCTGTAATCTCATCCAGCATCCGGCAGTGATATTCCCTCTGTAACCTCATCCAGCATCCGGCAGTGATATTCACTCTGTAGCTTCATCCAGCAGTGATATCCACTCTGTAACCTCATCCAGCATCCGGCAGATATCCACACTGTAGCCTCATCCAGCATCCGGCAGTGATATTCACTCTGTAGCCTCATCCAGCATCCGGCAGTGATATACCCTCTGTAATCTCATCCAGCATCCGGCAGTGATATTCCCTCTGTAATCTCATCCAGCATCCGGCAGTGATATTCACTCTGTAGCCTCATCCAGCAGTGATATTCCCTCTGTAATCTCATCCAGCATCCGGCAGTGATATTCGCTCTGTAGCCTCACCCATCATCCGGCTGTTAGCTGCACTCTATAGCATCATCCATCTCCCAAACACCGCCCTCAACGCCACCTCAGACCATCAATTAACACACCTTCTATGGAGTTAAGTGAGCGTGGCGCTGAGACGCCTAATTCTAGAGGGCAGTTGGATAATTAGAGTCCCGTCTCAAGTCTATAATGAAGTGATGAGCGGTCGACCAATCACCCGTGAACTTAACTCTCAAACCTGATTCTTGCTGTCGTAATCAGTTTTCCTTCTAATATTTTTTCCCTTTTCTGTTATTAAAGTTTCCTGTTATGCCTCCAATTTTTCGTGTATCGGAAACTCTATTGTTAGTAAATATAGGGAAAAATGTCGTACTGGAATATAAATCGTGGAGGTAAAAAGTATCGTACAGGCGAGTCCTGATCTTATCGCGCCCCTCAACCTTCTATTTTCTGTAAATGTAAACAAAATATTAACTCTACAGCTCATTTGCAATAGCTGGTGATGAAGGCTGAGTGTATACTGAGGGCCTAAAATGTAACATTAACCCTCAGCTGCGGGTGAGTAAGCGTTAGTTAGGTCTAGGAATACGACTGAGCGGGTGTTGGTATAGCCCCTTAAGGGTTATAGCTGGCTCAGGGCCGGTCAGTGTGTAATCTTGCCACCAAACTTGGCTCTTTCTACTCCAACATTTTCCCCACTTATAATAAATTTCTGGTGTGATAAAAGCCGTCTCACGATGAGAGGTCCACTTTAAAACACCGGCTCGCGATATAAATTATTTGTGGTGGGAGATTTAGTTAGAATTATGAGTGTTTTCAGTTATTTTTTTTTGAAGCCTATGTTTTCCCTGAAGATATTAGTATATTCTGTTATGAAACATACAGACAGACATTGGCATTATTGAGCTTACAGCTCCCATGGGGCGAGGAGGCAAAGCCCAGAGAATGAAAATGAATAATATTGGGTAAGGATATTGTATGATTACAATATTTTATCCTACACTCCAGCAGTCATCCACAGCATCAACCACCACACTCCACCAGTCATCCACACCACCACCACCACACTCCAGCAGTCATCATCCACACCACCACCACCACACTCAGCCATCATCCACACCACCACCACCACACTCAGCCATCATCCACACCACCACCACCACACTCAGCCATCATCCACACCACCACCACCACACTCAGCCATCATCCACACCACCACCACCACACTCAGCCATCATCCACACCACCACCACCACACTCAGCCATCATCCACACCACCACCACCACACTCAGCCAGTCATCCACACCACCACCACCACACTCAGCCATCATCCACACCACCACCACCACACTCAGCCATCATCCACACCACCACCACCACACACAGACAGTCATCCACACCACCACCACCACACTCAGCCATCATCCACACCACCACCACCACACTCAGCCAGTCATCCACACCACCACCACCACACTCAGCCACACCACCACCACACTCAGCCATCATCCACACCACCACCACCACACTCAGCCAGTCATCCACACCACCACCACCACACTCAGCCAGTCATCCACACCACCACCACCACACTCAGCCATCATCCACACCACCACCACCACACTCAGCCATCATCCACACCACCACCACCACACTCAGCCATCATCCACACCACCACCACCACACTCAGCCATCATCCACACCACCACCACCACACTCAGCCATCATCCACACCACCACCACCACCACACTCAGCCATCACACCACCACCACCACACTCCCACACCACACCACCACCACCACACTCAGCCATCATCCACACCACCACCACCACCACACTCCAGCACACCACCACCACCACCACACTCACACCACCACCACCACCACACTCAGCCATCATCCACACCACCACCACCACCACACTCAGCCATCATCCACACCACCACCACCACACTCAGCCATCACCCACACCACCACCACCACACTCAGCCATCATCCACACCACCACCACCACATTCAGCCATCATCCACACCACCACCACCACATTCAGCCATCATCCACACCACCACCACCACATTCAGCCATCATCCACACCACTACACTCAGCCATCATCCACACCACCACCACCACATTCAGCCATCATCCACACCACCACACTCAACCATCATCCACACCACCACCACCACACTCAGCCATCATCCACACCACCACCACCACACTCAACCATCATCCACACCACCACCACCACACTCAGCCATCATCCACACCACCACCACCACACTCAGCCATCATCCACACCACCACCACCACCACACTCAACAATCATCCACACCACCACACTCAGCCATCATCCACACCACCACCACCACACTCACCCATCATCCACACCACCACCACCACACTCAGCCATCATCCACACCACCACCACCACACTCAGACAGTCATCCACACCACCACCACCACCACACTCAGACAGTCATCCACACCACCACCACCACCACACTCAGACAGTCATCCACACCACCACCACCACCACACTCAGACAGTCATCCACACCACCACCACCACCACACTCAGACAGTCATCCACACCACCACCACCACCACACTCAGCCAGTCATCCACACCACCACCACCACCACACTCAGACAGTCATCCACACCACCACCACCACCACACTCAGACAGTCATCCACACCACCACCACCACCACACTCAGACAGTCATCCACACCACCACCACCACACTCAGACCAGTCATCCACACCACCACCACCACCACACTCAGACCAGTCATCCACACCACCACCACCACCACACTCAGACAGTCATCCACACCACCACCACCACACTCAGCCAGTCATCCACACCACCACCACCACCACACTCAGACAGTCATCCACACCACCACCACCACACTCAGCCATCATCCACACCACCACCACACTCAGCCAGTCATCCACACCACCACCACCACCACACTCAGACAGTCATCCACACCACCACCACCACACTCAGCCAGTCATCCACACCACCACCACCACACTCAGACAGTCATCCACACCACCACCACCACACTCAGACAGTCATCCACACCACCACCACCACACTCAGCCAGTCATCCACACCACCACCACCACCACACTCAGCCAGTCATCCACACCACCACCACACTCAGACAGTCATCCACACCACCACCACCACACTCAGCCAGTCATCCACACCACCACCACACTCAGCCAGTCATCCACACCACCACCACCACACTCAGCCAGTCATCCACACCACCACCACCACACTCAGCCAGTCATCCACACCACCACCACACTCAGCCAGTCATCCACACCACCACCACCACCACACTCAGCCAGTCATCCACACCACCACCACCACCACACTCAGCCAGTCATCCACACCACCACCACCACCACACTCAGCCAGTCATCCACACCACCACCACCACCACACTCAGACAGTCATCCACACCACCACCACCACACTCAGCCATCATCCACACCACCACCACACTCAGCCAGTCATCCACACCACCACCACACTCAGCCAGTCATCCACACCACCACCACCACCACACTCAGACAGTCATCCACACCACCACCACCACACTCAGCCAGTCATCCACACCACCACCACCACACTCACCAGTCATCCACACCACCACCACACTCAGCCACCAGTCATCCACACCACCACCACCACACACTCAGCACAGTCATCCACACCACCACCACCACACTCAGCCAGTCATCCACACCACCACCACCACACTCAGACAGTCATCCACACCACCACCACCACACACCACCACACAGCCACCACATCCACACTCAGACAGTCATCCACACCACCACCACCACCACACTCAGACAGTCATCCACACCACCACCACACTCAGACAGTCATCCACCCACCACCACCACCACACTCAGACAGTCATCCACACCACCACCACCACCACAGCCATCCAGCCACCACACACTCCAGAGCACCACCACCACCACCACACTCAGACAGTCATCCACACCACCACCACCACACTCAGCCATCATCCACACCACCACAACCACCACACACAGACAGTCATCCACACCACCACCACCACACTCAGCCATCATCCACACCACCACCACCACACTCAGCCATCATCCACACCACCACCACACTCAGCCATCATCCACACCACCACCACACTCAGCCAGTCATCCACACCACCACCACCACCACACTCAGACAGTCATTTACACCACCACCACACTCAGCCAGTCATCCACACCACTACCACACTCAGCCATCATCCACACCACCACCACCACCACACACAGACAGTCATCCACACCACCACCACCACACTCAGCCAGTCATCCACACCACCACCACCACACTCAGACAGTCATCCACACCACCACCACCACACTCAGCCAGTCATCCACACCACCACCACCACACTCAGCCAGTCATCCACACCACCACCACCACACTCAGCCAGTCATCCACACCACCACCACCACACTCAGCCAGTCATCCACACCACCACCACCACACACAGACAGTCATCCACACCACCACCACCACACTCAGCCAGTCATCCACACCACCACCACCACACTCAGCCACACCACCACCACCACACTCAGCCACACCACCACCACCACCACACTCAGCCATCATCCACACCACCACCACCACACTCAGCCATCATCCACACCACCACCACCACACTCAGCCATCATCCACACCACCACCACCACACTCAGCCACACCACCACACCACCACCCCACACTCAGCCACACTCAGCCACACCACCCCATCACCACACTCAGCCACTCCAGCCACACCACCACACTCAGCCACACCACCACCACCACACTCAGCCAGAGCCACCACCCCCACCACCACCACACTCAGCCACACCACCACCACCACACTCAGCCACACCACCACCACCACACTCAGCCACACCACCACCACCACACTCAGCCACACCACCACCACCACACTCAGCCACACCACCACCACCACCACACTCAGCCACACCACCACCACACTCAGCCATCATCCACACCACCACCACCACACTCAGCCAGTCATCCACACCACCACCACCACACTAAGCCAGTCATCCACACCACCACCACCACACTCAGCCAGTCATCCACACCACCACCACCACACTCAGCCATCATCCACACCACCACCACCACACTCAGCCAGTCATCCACACCACCACCACCACACTCAGCCATCATCCACACCACCACCACCACCAGCCACACCACCACCAAAGAAACTTTGCCCATTGTTTCTCGCCGGTGCCCGGGATCGAACCCGGGACCACAGGATCACAAGTCCAGCGTGCTGTCCGCTCGGCCGACCGGCTCCCGTGAAAGATTTCCCAAACCGCAGCAGCTGCTCTCAAGAAGGTGAGGAGACTGGAATGGATAGTTAAGAGGGATAGAGAAGAAAATGAGACAAGAGACAAGGGGTAATTAGATAGCGATAGGGAGAAGATGCGCAGGGTGATAGGAGAAGGAAGAGGGTAGGAGAGAGGTTATCTTGAGGTTATCTTGAGATGATTTCGGGGCTTTAGTGTCCCCACGGCCCGGTCCTCGACCAGGCCTCCACCCCCAGGAAGCAGCCCGTGACAGCTGACTAACACCCAGGTACCTATTTTACTGCTCGGTAACAGGGGCATAGGGTGAAAGAAACTCTGCCCAATGTTTCTCGCCGGCGCCCGGGACCACAGGATCACAAGTCCAGCGTGCTGTCCGGAAAGGGAGAAAGATGCCAAATGGGGAAGAGAGAGAAAAGGGAATAAAAAGAGGAAGGAAGAGAGGGGGGGGGGAGGAATTAAGAGGAGAGATAGGAGAGAGCCAGCATCAAGTTGCCAACAGTTTAACTTGGTGGCTGAAAGGCTTTTAGTGAAGTAAACTTTATCCTCTTATGACAACAGCTTTGTGGCCCTCATACTATACCTAGAGGAGAGGTGGAGGCAGCCAGGCGGGCGGGCACCCGCGCCGGAGTGTAGAGCACCCACAAGAGCAGGAACGAGAGCAGGAAAAAGAGGAAAATAGAGCTAGAGAAGAAGGAATAAGGTGAGAGATTACCATCACCGCGAAAGAAATCAAAGACATGCTACAAGAGTGAGTGAGAGAGTGAGTGAGTGAGTGAGTGAGTGAGTGAGTGAGTGAGTGAGTGAGTGAGTGAGTGAGTGAGTGAGTGAGTCAGTCAGTGAGTCAGTCAGTCAGTCAGTCTCCCTCTCCCTCTCTCTCTCTCTCTCTCTCTCTCTCTCTCTCTCTCTCTCTCTCTCTCTCTCTCTCTCTCTCTCTCTCTCTCTCTCTCTCTCTCTACGAACCAGGGACAAAAAGTAGACCAACAAAAGGGATCACAAGCTACAACAACAACCTCAGAATGTCAATAAAATGCCCAAAAGGTTCTCGATCGGCACGGGTATAACCATGCTAGATATAACCATGATATAACCAATGGTGATGTAGTATATCTTCTCTTCATGAAGTATATCCAGGGGAGGGAGGTATACCCAGCGTTGCTGGGGTCTGTCTGTCTCTCATCTGTCAGTCTATCCATCTGCTCATCTATCCATCCATCTATTTATCTTTCGAGCTATCTATTCATCTCCCTAGCCGTCTATCCATCCTATTATGCCTCTTTCAATCCTTCTATCCCTCCTGCCATCCATCCAACTATTAATCTATATATATCCATCCACCTATCCATCCTATCTATCCATCTATCCAACAATCTGGAAGGAAATACTAAAAACAGAATAGTTACCTCTGAGAAAGGGGGCGTCGGCTGAGAAACCTTAGTAGCTATGGCAGACTCGTCTGTTTTATGCTAGTACGGGCAAATTATGACTAGCAGGAAATTTCTGATAATTTCCGCCCCGAGATCAGTATGATTAATGGTGCATATTACTGCGCGACAATATAATTGTTTTGATGTTTTTTTTTGTTTGTATAATATTTGGCTGTAAAGCTAGTGAACGGTGCCAAAAAATCGTCATGGGTGTGTGTGAATGTGACACTATGCCACGCTATGTTCCCTTTTGAATTTTGGAAATCCTCCCCCCCCCCCCGGCCAACCTATGTTCAGCCCATACCTCAGACCCTTCCCTCTGCCAATTTGGGAAAAACTAGACCCAGAAGTTTGGCATCCATCTTTGGCCAGTCACACATGACAACAGAAAAAAAGATTAGATATAACAGGAACAAGAGAAGATATAACAGGAAGAAATAACAGGAACAAGAGAAGACATAACAGCAATAAAAAGACATTTCAGCAAGAGAAGGATCACCAGAAGAAGAGGCAGAATATACGAACAAGAAAATTTGATTAAAAGAATATGAAGAGCAATGAAAATAGATAAAAAGGAAGATGGAAAAATCAAAAGAATAGAGAGAAAGAAGGAGGGAGAAAGGAGAGAGAGAGAGAGAGAGAGAGAGAGAGAGAGAGAGAGAGAGAGAGAGAGAGAGAGAGAGGAGAGAGAGAGAGAGAGAGAGAGAGAGAGAGAGAGAGAGAGGGAGAGGGAGAGAGAGAGAGGGAGAGAGGAGAGAGAGGAGAGAGGGAGAGAGGGAGAGAGAGAGAGAGAGGAGAGAGAGGAGAGAGAGGAGAGAGACATGAGAGACAGAGAGAGAGGAGAGAGACATGAGAGAGAGAGAGAGGAGAGAGACATGAGAGAGAGAGAGGAGAGAGACATGAGAGAGAGGAGAGAAAGAAAGGAAAGAGAAAGAAAGGAAAGAGAGAGAAAGGAAAGAGAGAGAAAGGAAAGAGAGAAAGAGATATATGAGAGAGAATTACCCTCATTAAAACCCGCATTCAGATCACCGCTCCAGAACGTAAACAATAAGACGAGACGAATTCCCCAGCGATCCGGATGGAGCCAAGAACGGGCAAGGGTTCGAATCCTCTTAGACGTCAGTAAGGCGATCAGAAACCAGGTCTCGCTGACAGCTTGAACATGAACACCTTCCCAGAGCATTTGTTCATCCACCGCCTAGAACTGTTCAGTTGTTCATCCACCGTCTAGACTGTTCAGTTGTTCATCCACCGTCTAGACTGTTCAGTTGTTCATCCACCGTCTAGACTGTTCAGTTGTTCATCCACCGTCTAGACTGTTCAGTTGTTCATCCACCGTCTAGAACTGTTCAGTTGTTCATCCACCGTCTAGAACTGTTCAGTTGTTCATCCACCGTCTAGACTGTTCAGTTGTTCATCCACCGTCTAGAACTGTTCAGTTGTTCATCCACCGTCTAGAACTGTTCAGTTGTTCATCCACCGTCTAGAACTGTTCAGTTGTTCATCCACCGTCTAGAACTGTTCAGTTGTACTATGTTGGACCAAAGAGCCAAAGCTCAACCCCTGCAAGCACAACTAGGTGAGTACACAGCCGAGTACACAGCGCTCTGGGGAAACAAATGGGCAGAGTTTCCTTCACCTGATGAGCCTGTTTACCTAGCAGTAAATGTGTGTACCTGGGAGTGGGACACCTGCTACTGCCTGCTTCCTGGGGATGTGTGCGTGTGTTAGAGAGAAATATATGAAGCAGTAGTAATGATAGAGGAAAAATAGACTGGTTAGAAAGGCGGGGCCCAAGAGCTAATAGCTCGACTCTGCAGACACAAATAGTAAATACACACACACACACAATCAGAGCAGTTAACGGATGGAATGTATTAGGCAGTGATGTGGTGGAGGCTGACTCCATACACAGTTTCAAGTGTAGATATGATAGAGCCCAATAGGCTCAGGAACCTGTACACCAGTTGATTGACAGTTGAGAGGCGGGACCAAAGAGCCAAAGCCCAACCCCCGCAAGCACAACTAGGCGAGTACACCCACCCACACAGACACAGACACACACACCCCCCACACACACACCCACCCACACACACCCACACCCACACCACACCCACACTAAGCCACGCAGGAGAGAGCGATCACCATGTTAAACACAGCCATTTACTGCCACACACACACCAATAATCCTCCCCCACACACTCACCAGCGGCCTGATGCTCTCCCATGCCTCCGTGTGGGTCCGCGGAGCTAGCTACAGTTGCATATACATGAAGAGATCTTTGGCTTTAGAGACTTCGTGATTGTGAGAGTTGCTGCAGGGTTAGTGAGGACCTGCCTCCTGGTGCAGGTCTGGGGGAGAGAGAGAGAGAGAGAGAGAGAGAGAGAGAGAGAGAGAGAGAGAGAGAGAGAGAGAGAGAGAGAGAGAGAGAGAGAGAGAGAGGACAGTAGGTCGTGATAAAGACTAAATCAGGAACCATCACTCACACCTAATAAGAAGTAGTCGCCTACATCATAAACAATGCTCGTCGTAGGTAACGAGGTCCTAGGTAACAAGGTCGTAGGTAACGAGGTCCTAGGTAACAAGGTCGTAGGTAACAACGTCTCAACGGGGAAAACTGAAATAATTTATAATTTATGGTGATGGTGTATAGTCCTGTGCCAGCCGCTACACGATAATTCACACGAGCTGAGGAAGGATAACAGCTCTTGCTTGCACTTTCACCAGGTACATCACTTGACAGCCCTTATGAACCCTAGTCTTAGTTAAAAAAAAAAAACACCGCGCAGGTATATTTGTTCAAATGTCCCCAAAATCCCTTATCATGTTCTTATTCTCTTCCTTATTTTTATATCAGATAAAGACACTGATACAAGTCACATCTTCGTGTCATCTTTTGCAGAGGACACAAAAATCAGCATGAAAAATACTTCCGTATTCGAATTTTTAAAAACTACAAGCTGATAAAGTTTTCGACTGGGCAGCAGAAAATAACATGATGTTTAACAGTGATAAATTCCACGTTCCTAGGCAGGGCAAAAATGAGGACCTTAAACATAATACAGGGTATCTTGAGATGATTTCGGGGCTTTAGTGTCCCCGCGGCCCGGTCCTCGACCAGGCCTCCACCCCCAGGAAGCACCCCGTGACAGCTGACTAACTCCCAGGTACCTATTTACTGCTAGGTAACAGGGGCATTCAGGGTGAAAGAAACTTTGCCCATTTGTTTCTGCCTCGTGCGGGAATCGAACCCGCGCCACAGAATTACGAGTCCTGCGCGCTATCCACCAGGCTACGAGGCCCCCCTAGGGTACAAAATACTTGTACCCTGTATTATGAAGTGTGTGGCCAAAGACAAGGACACACACACTACAGCATCATATCTTAAACTGTGATGAAACTGAGCCATTTAGAGATCAATCTAAACAGAGTGAAATGGCAAAACTTTTTACTAAAGATAAAATATCTGAAATCTTTGCACTGTATCTGTGTTTCCCTTCCAGTAGATAAACGTCATATGAGATTAGGAAGCAAGTAGAGTATTCTGAAGACTAATAATAAACAGAAGCTCCCCTGTGACCTTGGAGTATCTCTATCTTGAGATAATTTCGGGTCTTAGCGTCCCCGCGGCCCGGTCCTTGACAAGACCTTTTTGTTACACACCTCCCAGGAAGCAGACCGTAGCAGTTGTCTAACTCCCGGGTACCTATTTACTGCTAGGTAACAAAGCATCAGAGTGAAAGAAACATTTTGCCCATTTGTCTCCGCCTCCACCGGGGATCGAACCCGGAACCTCAGGACTACGAATCCGAAGCGCTGTCCACCCAGCTGTCAGGCGCCCATAGCTCAAACATTTATATATTAGCAAAAATACCTATTATAAATGTATACTGAGTAACTATAAATACATAGTTATTGAAGTCGAACAATCTTTTTTACTAGTATAATTATATGAAGCAGGATAGATGTAATTCTTAATGTAATAATGCCCGTTAAGGTTTGATAAAGACCTTTCATGCCTTTGAAATCCTTTTTTGCGCTACCGCTCACAGGATGAGTATGGGGTACTTTCAAATCCTGGGATCCCATCGCAGGGTACGTACTCTTCAAATCACTTGTGTTGTCCCGTCTCGAGTACTGCTCAGTACTCACTTGCCCCTTCAGAGCAGGAAAGATTGCTGAAATAGAGGGAATACAGAGAACATATACGGCACGCATAGACGAGATAAAACACCTAAATTATTGGGATCGTCTCAAAGCTCTCCAAATGTACTCACTAGAAAGGAGACGAGAGAGATATCAAATAATATACACATGGAAGATACTGGAGGGCCAGGTCCCTAATCTACACAGTAAAATAACAACGTACTGGAGTGAACGATATGGAGGAAAATGCAGAATAGAACCAGTATATATATATATATATATATATATATATATATATATATATATTGTGACGGTAACGCGTTGGTGTTCGGCTGTTTAAGGCTAGGGGTATGGCCTCGTCACATAGTTATAAAAAAAAATAGAAAAACTGGAACTTCGTCTGTGGTAAGGTAAGGAGAAGACACACAAAACACAAGTAAACTTTAACAATGAAATTTTAATTACGTTAAATAAATCAAAACATGAATAAAATGGACAAACAAATTCTTATAATAAAATCAATCAATCAAAATAATAAGAATAATTAAATGACACAATGAAAAGTTACGTTAAGACAAAATAACAAGAAGTGCAATACAAAAATAAAGGTAAGGTGCTGGAATATTGGCTTTAAGCTACCACCTCTCTCAGTATACGCTAACGTCTAGCCGGGAGGAGTGGTAACTGCGAAAGCACAGAATATTCTGAGGTCTGAGGTCGTGGCGACCCCAGACATCAAGTAGTATGGGGGGGGGGGGCGAGTGCAGTTGCAGCCAGACCGGCGACCAATCAGCGGAGCCGGTAGCGAGACAGGTAGTTTGGCGGTTTGAGTCTGAACAGGTGTCCCTGGCTGCATACGTTTTGCTCTCTGGCAAACCTTGCTGGTGTTGTTGTCGTTGTTGGACATTTCTTCCATAGTAGTTTTATATAATTGTTGCGACGTAATTGTGGAGGGAAGAGCAGGCTCAATCTCTTGAAGGAGATTATCGTCACAACTCTCCCCCGAAGCCTGCGGTTCTGGAAGAAGTACGTCGTTATGTGGTGGAGTAATGGATGGAGTTGCTTCTACTTCATAAACTCTGGAGAGATCATGGGCTAAGATGTTGTCAGACTCTTGGTATAGCGTGTCTCCAGGTTGAATTTCTGCAGGTAGCAAGCCCATAGTAGAAGACGTTGAGATGAGAAGTGGGCGTGCTGCAGGAGGTGTAGGGTGGTGTGGTCCGTATTGATGGTGGACCGAGCACTTTTCAGGTGTGGAGTGAAGTGCTGAAGCTTCAGGATGAGGAAGAGTAGCTCCTTGCCAATTGTTCCGTAGTTCCTTGTAGCAGTAGTCGCTGACAGGTGTATTCTTCTCGCCTCGTTGCTGCATCACGACACCACCAACGTCGGTACCATTGGCGTCGACATGGAGGATGAAGGGCTTATCTGACGAGGTGAGAGTGGAATTAGAAGAGGGCAAAGGAGCACGATTATTATCCTGAAAGCATTTGGGAAGATCATTAAGGATTTCGGAATTAGAAAGCGCTGACTCCTTGTCAGTGCTTTCGGGAGGAGAAGCTGGGAAGGTCTCACTGTGGATGTAGGGTTCTGTGAAGGTAGAACAATTAGTCAGGACAGTGGGAGGAGTACCATTATATTGCTTCAGGAGGTTGACGTGGCACAGCTGGGTCTTCCGCCGCCTATCTGGAGTCTCTATTACGTAGTTGTTATTATTCCTGCACTCTTTGACGCAGTAGGGTCCTGAAAACCTGTTTTGTAAAGGTGAACCTGGGATAGGGAAATAGGCAAGGACGAAGTCTCCCGGCTTGAATTTTCTTACTTTGCTGGTCTGGTCGTAATGAGTCTTCATTCTCACCTGGGCTTTCAATAGATTATCATGGGCAAAGCGGTGGACTCTCTCTAGAATGTGTTGAAGGTTTTGAAGAAACTGGGGCACATTCTGATGCTCACTGAAGGTGGCATCTCGGAGAGAGTCTTTGAAAGCCTTAAGGGGAGTACGGCACTTACGGCCGTAGAGCATCTCATAAGGAGATACTCCTAGGGACTCATTGGGGAGACTTCTGAAAATACACATTATAAGGTCAATCTGCTTATCCCAATCCTTCGAGGTTTCACTACAAAACTTTTTCAAGAGTGCTTTGATGGTCTGATGACTACGTTCAAGAGAACCCTGTGAAGCAGGATGATAGGGGCTGGACAATACCTGTTTGATGTTGAACTCCTCCAGTGTCCTTTTGAAGAGATCACTGGTGAAGTTGGTACCACAGTCACTTTGAATCTCCCTGGGAAATCCGTATTGAGTGAAGATCTTCAATAGATGTTTTATAACCGTAGCAGCCGTGATGTTCTTCACTGGAACTGCTATGGGAAATCTGGTGGTAGGACACAGGATGGTTAGGATGTAGGCGTTACCTGAACTGGTCCGAGGTAAAGGACCAACACAGTCTATTATGAGTCTGTGGAAAGGTTCCGCAGGCACCTGTATGGGAATCAGTGGCGCTCTGGGAATGGAGATGTTCGGTTTGCCTGCCATCTGACATGTATGACACTGTTTTACGTACTGTTTGACGTTATTTACCATACCTGGCCAGTAGTAGTCTTGACGAATCCCATGGTAAGTCTTGTTGAAGCCGTAGTGGGAGAATGCTCCGTGGGCCAGGTGTAGAATAGTGGGCCGCAGGCTGGTGGGAATCACAAGTTGTTCGATGTTGGCCCAATCGTCCTCCTCCTTCAGTTTACTGGGTCTATATCTGCGGTAGAGCAAGTCGTTCTCTAGGAAGAACCCAGGAATACTGTCGGGTTGAGTCTCAGCCTGGAAAAACAATGGTGTTAAAGTAAGATCTTCCCTCTGCAACTTACGGAACTCCAACTTGGTCAGATGCGGGGGGAGTTTCTGAGGGTCTTGAGGGACAGCGGTAGCAGTAGAGTCAGCTGGCTGTGGACGTGCGGCTTGTGCACGGGTGGTCACGAGAACCGGAGGAGAAACTTCATCACTCTCTTGAACCTCTGCTGGAACATACTCTAGAATAGGGTTACTTGGCACAGAGTTACACACCTGGGGTTTGTCCATGACGATCAGGTTGGTCGGTTGCAGGTCTTCTGCCAAGTCGTTGCCTAGGAGAAGTTGCACTCCAGGCATGGGAAAAGGCTTTTCCCTGACGGCGACTTGGACTTCCCCGTTCACGTAGGGACAATCCAGGTGGACTCTGGCGAGAGGGTATGGAGTGGTAGCAGTGAGGTCAGTGATGAAGACAGTTTCTCCGGTGTAGGTGATGTTGGGCACAGCCGACTTCAAGATGATCGATTGTAGAGCCGCTGTGTCCCTCAAGATCTTCAATTTGAAACGTCCCTCCGGATTTGAACCGTTGGCAGAGACAGTTCCAGTATACAGGTGGTTACTGAAAAGAGAAAGATCATTAACATCAACACCAACATTCATCACAGGCTTACCGGACTTAGGAGGAGTTGGTTTGGGTTTTTGTTGGTCAGTGATTCCCTTGTATTGAGACTTACCACACTTGTCTATGGTATGTCCATAGAGTCTACAATACTTGCAGTACAGTTGTGAACCAGCTTGATCGGGGCTCACCTTCTCGTAACTGTACCACGACTTCTTACTGGAGGATGGTTCGGGTGTCAGCCGGTGGATGAGGCTGTAAGTGTCAGCCGACTTAGCACACTTCAGGTAGTCGGTTTCTTCTTTATCTGCTAAGTAGAGGCGGACAGGAGGCGGCACACGCCTCAAGAATTCTTCAACAAGCATCAGGTTGACGAGTTCTGTAAAAGTAGAGACATGTGCTGCTTCCAGCCATTTCATGAAATACCTCCGTTTCGTGTTAGCAAACTCAAGGAAGGTAGTGGTACTTGCCTTCAGGTGGTCACGGAATTTCCTTCTATAACTTTCGGTGGAAAGTAGGTAGGCGTCCAACACTGCTTGTTTCAGAGTGTGGTAGTCATTCTCAGACGCCAAAGTACTGAGTGTGACTGCAGCTCTACCTGTAAGATGGACTCTGAGAAGTGTGGCCCATTGGTCGACAGGCCAACTGAGTTGATTAGCAAGGGTTTCAAAGGTGGTGAAAAACACATCAACTTCTGCTTCTACAAAGGATGGCATTAACTTACTTGCATGTGATATATTAAAACTGACGGGAAGATTGGCAGTAGCTTGCTGGCGTTGAGTGAAGTGTGAAGTTTCCAAGGCGATTTCACGTTGACGACACTCTAGAGCCAGAGTCGCTTGTTGCTTGTCATGTTCGCGTTGCATCTCTAACTCGCGTTGTTTGGTTTCAAGCTGTAAGCGTTCCCGCTCCTGGAGTGTTTCAAGCTGTACTCGTTCACGTTCACGGAGTAATGCGACCTCACGTTCGTGGAGGGCGAGTCCACGTTCGTGTTCTTCTCTCCTCAAGGCAGCTTCGCGTTCTCTGAGGGTCTCTTCAAGAGCTTCGCGTTCTTGTTCTCTTCTCCTCAAAGCAGCCTCGCGTTCTTGTTCGTCTCTTCTCATGGCAGCTCGCTTCGTTTCTTCCCTTGTTATGGCAGCTGCTTCCCTTTGTTGCTCACGTTCAATCTTGGCCAGCTCTAGTTTGAGTTTCATCGTTGCCAAATCAGTTTTATCTGCAATATAGTAAGTTTCATGAGTTTCAGAGTCTATCTTACCTTGCTCTAAATAGTAATCCAGCAACAGGTTGTGTAGGTCATTTTTGTTGGCTTGGTAGGGAACTTCTAGTTGATACTCATGTGCAAGAGTTTGTAATTCAGTCTTCTTGGCACGACTTAAAGTCCCTATTTCACCTGCTGGATTTGTACGGAAAGCTTGGAGACGAAACATGGTGAAATTAGCAAATAAAGGTACACGAATATTCAATAGTGAATGTCAGAAACAGGACAACGTGGCAACTGGTACCTATCCTGTGAGATCTTTAACAATTAAAGTTAAGTAAAAGATGTTAAATGATTAAATTAAATCAAGGGCGCAGGAAATCTTGTACCCGGTACTCATGTAAGAGGATAAGGGCAAGAAAATCCTACTAACAAATGAAACAGAGTTTCGAAAACAAATGAAACAGTTAAATGCTTCAAAAGTAAAATTGGTAGTCCAAGGATGTAGGCATACCTTGCCAAGTCTCTATAGGACATAAAGCAAGTTTTTCCTACTGAATTTAATATGATACTTACAGAATTAGCGAACTTTTGTGCTCTGAAAAAGTAAGCTAATTCCCTACCGTTGTATGTATCATCATCTCTGACTGACGTGTAGGGGTGCGAGGTGTCAACTGGTGACGAGAACTGCTGCTGAGGTCCCAATTCAGCAACTAAAGTTCGAGCTAGAGGAACTATGGCCCTCTTTGTCCTCCTACAGTCAGATTGCAGAAGATTGGGTACTCTTGACCCGGGGCAGACCACAGTACCAGGGTACCAATATGATGATCTGTCAAAATGAGAAATATTCAAGGGACATAGATGGTAAACACGAGTAATAACACGGAGGGAGAGATGACCAATTAAGAGTATGACTGCGGCCTACAGTCACCACGTAATCCAAAGTTGTCTCACCTTCACTATATGTTACTCTCGTAATGCACAATACACCGCACCTTATAAAAAATGAAATTGAATATGAAAAATAGTAAAGCTACGTTAACAAAGTTAAATACGCTTACCATAAATTACCACTTGGCACCAGTACCTGAGTGAAGCTCCTAGGACAGGCCCCCATATAACTTGTGACGGTAACGCGTTGGTGTTCGGCTGTTTAAGGCTAGGGGTATGGCCTCGTCACATAGTTATAAAAAAAAATAGAAAAACTGGAACTTCGTCTGTGGTAAGGTAAGGAGAAGACACACAAAACACAAGTAAATTTTAACAATGAAATTTTAATTACGTTAAATAAAT
This sequence comes from Procambarus clarkii, assembly GCF_020424385.1. Lineage (NCBI taxonomy): Eukaryota > Metazoa > Arthropoda > Malacostraca > Decapoda > Cambaridae > Procambarus > Procambarus clarkii. The sequence goes on along the minus strand of NW_025566089.1, from coordinate 25,855 downwards.
CAAAACATGAATAAAATGGACAAACAAATTCGTATAATAAAATCAATCAATCAAAATAATAAGAATAATTAAATGACACAATGAAAAGTTACGTTAAGACAAAATAACAAGAAGTGCAATACAAAAATAAAGGTAAGGTGCTGGAATATTGGCTTTAAGCTACCACCTCTCTCAGTATACGCTAACGTCTAGCCGGGAGGAGTGGTAACTGCGAAAGCACAGAATATTCTGAGGTCTGAGGTCGTGGCGACCCCAGACATCAAGTAGTATGGGGGGGGGGCGAGTGCAGTTGCAGCCAGACCGGCGACCAATCAGCGGAGCCGGTAGCGATCAACAGGTAGTTTGGCGGTTTGAGTCTGAACAGGTGTCTCTGGCTGCATATGTTTTGCTCTCTGGCAAACCTTGCTGGTGTTGTTGTCGTTGTTGGACATTTCTTCCATAGTAGTTTTATATAATTTCAACGACGTAATTGTGGAGGGAAGAGCAGGCTCAATCTCTTGAAGGAGATTATCGTCACAACATATATATATATATATATATATATATATATATATATATATATATATATATATATATATATATATATATATATATATATATATATATATATATATATATATATATATATATATATATATATATATATATATATATATATATATATATATATATATATATATATATATATTGTGACGATAATCTCCTTCAAGAGATTGAGCCTGCTCTTCCCTCCACAATTACGTCGTTGAAATTATATAAAACTACTATGGAAGAAATGTCCAACAACGACAACAACACCAGCAAGGTTTGCCAGAGCGCAAAACGTTGCAGCCAGAGACACCTGTTCAGACTCAAACCGCCAAACTACCTGTTGATCGCTACCGGCTCCGCTGATTGGTCGCCGGTCTGGCTGCACCTGCACTCGCCCCCCCATACTACTTGATGTCTGGGGTCGCCACGACCTCAGACCTCAGAATATTCAATGCTTTCGTGGTTACCACTCCTCCCGGCTAGACGTTAGCGTGTACTGAGAGAGGTGGTAGCTTAAAGCCAATATTCCAGCACCTCCCATTTATTTTGTGTTGCACTTCTTGTTATTTTGCCTTAACGTAACTTTTCATTGTGTCATTTAAGTATTCTTATTATTTTGATTGATTGATTTTATTATACAAATTTGTTTGTCCATTTTTTCATGTTTTGATTTATTTAACGTAATTAAAATTTCATTGTTAAAGTTTACTTGTGTTTTGTGTGTCTTCTCCTTACCTTACCACAGACGAAGTTCCAGTTTTTCTATTTTTTTTTATAACTATGTGACGAGGCCATACCCCTAGCCTTAAACAGCCGACCACCAACGCGTTACCGTCACAAGTTATATGGGGGCCTGTCCTAGGAGCTTCACTCAGGTACTGGTGCCAAGTGGTAATTTATGGTAAGCGTATTTAACTTTGTTAACGTAGCTTTACTATTTTTCATATTCAATTTCATTTTTTATAAGGTGCGGTGTATTGTGCATTACGAGAGTAACATATGGTGAAGGTGAGACAACTTTGGATTACGTGGTGACTGTAGGCCGCAGTCATACTCTTAATTGGTCATCTCTCCCTCCGTGTTATTACTCGTGTTTACCATCTATGTCCCTTGAATATTTCTCATTTTGACAGATCATCATATTGGTACCCTGGTACTGTGGTCTGCCCCGGGTCAAGAGTACCCAATCTTCTGCAATCTGACTGTAGGAGGACAAAGAGGGCCATAGTTCCTCTAGCTCGAACTTTAGTTGCTGAATTGGGACCTCAGCAGCAGTTCTCGTCACCAGTTGACACCTCGCACCCCTACACGTCAGTCAGAGATGATGATACATACAACGGTAGGGAATTAGCTTATTTTTTCAGAGCACAAAAGTTCGCTAATTCTGTAAGTATCATATTAAATTCAGTAGGAAAAACTTGCTTTATGTCCTATAGAGACTTGGCAAGGTATGCCTACATCCTTGGACTACCAATTTTACTTTTGAAGCATTTAACTGTTTCATTTGTTTTCGAAACTCTGTTTCATTTGTTAGTAGGATTTTCTTGCCCTTATCCTCTTACATGAGTACCGGGTACAAGATTTCCTGCGCCCTTGATTTAATTTAATCATTTAACATCTTTTACTTAACTTTAATTGTTAAAGATCTCACAGGATAGGTACCAGTTGCCACGTTGTCCTGTTTCTGACATTCACTATTGAATATTCGTGTACCTTTATTTGCTAATTTCACCATGTTTCGTCTCCAAGCTTTCCGTACAAATCCAGCAGGTGAAATAGGGACTTTAAGTCGTGCCAAGAGGACTGAATTACAAACTCTTGCACATGAGTATCAACTAGAAGTTCCCTACCAAGCCAACAAAAATGACCTACACAACCTGTTGCTGGATTACTATTTAGAGCAAGGTAAGATAGACTCTGAAACTCATGAAACTTACTATATTGCAGATAAAACTGATTTGGCAACGATGAAACTCAAACTAGAGCTGGCCAAGATTGAAGAACGAACAGCTGCCATACGGAGGGAAGAACAAGAACGCGAAGCTGCCATGAGGAGAGAAGAACGAACACCCTCAGAAACGCGAAGCTGCTTTGAGGAGAAGAACAAGAACGAAAATCTTTGAGGAGAGAGAACAAGAACGCGAAGCTGCCTTGAGGAGAGAAGAACACGAACGTGGACTCGCCCTCCAGGAACGTGAGGTTGCACTACTCCAGGAGCGGGAACGAGTACAGCTTGAAACCAAACAACGCGAGTTGGAGATGCAACGCGAACATGAGAAGCAACAAGCGACTCTGGCTCTAGAGTGTCGTCAACGCGAAATCGCCTTGGAAACTTCACACTTCACTCAACGCCAGCAAGCTACTGCCAATCTTCCCGTCAGTTTTAATATATCACATGCAAGTAAGTTAATGCCATCCTTTGTAGAAGCAGAAGTTGATGTGTTCTTTACCACCTTTGAAACCCTTGCTAATCAACTCAGTTGGCCTGTCGACCAATGGGCCACACTTCTCAGAGTCCATCTTACAGGTAGAGCTGCAGTCACACTCAGTACTTTGGCGTCTGAGAATGACTACCACACTCTGAAACAAGCAGTGTTGGACGCCTACCTCCTCTCTACTGAAAGTTATAGAAGGAAATTCCGTGACCACCTGAAGGCAAGTACCACTACCTTCCTCGAGTTTGCTAACACGAAACGGAGGTATTTCATGAAATGGCTGGAAGCAGCACATGTCTCTACTTTTACAGAACTCGTCAACCTGATGCTTGTTGAAGAATTCTTGAGACGTGTGCCGCCTCCTGTCCGCCTCTACTTAGCAGATAAAGAAGAAACCGACTACCTGAAGTGTGCTAAGTCGGCTGACACTTACAGCCTCATCCACCGGCTGACACCCGAACCATCCTCCAGTAAGAAGTCGTGGTACAGTTACGAGAAGGTGAGCCCCGATCAAGCTGGTTCACAACTGTACTGCAAGTATTGTAGACTCTATGGACATACCATAGACAAGTGTGGTAAGTCTCAATACAAGGGAACCACTGACCAACAAAGACCCAAACCAACTCCTCCTAAGTCCGGTAAGCCTGTGATGAATGTTGGTGTTGATGTTAATGATCTTTCTCTTTTCAGTAACCACCTGTATACTGGAACTGTCTCTGCCAACGGTTCAAATCCGGAGGGACGTTTCAAATTGAAGATCTTGAGGGACACAGCGGCTCTACAATCGATCATCTTGAAGTCGGCTGTGCCCAACATCGTCTACACCGGAGAAACTGTCTTCATCACTGACCTCACTGCTACCACTCCATACCCTCTCGCCAGAGTCCACCTGGATTGTCCCTACGTGAACGGGGAAGTCCAAGTCGCCGTCAGGGAAAAGCCTTTTCCCATGCCTGGAGTGCAACTTCTCCTAGGCAACGACTTGGCAGAAGACCTGCAACCGACCAACCTGATCGTCATGGACAAACCCCAGGTGTGTAACTCTGTGCCAATAAACCCTATTCTAGAGTATGTTCCAGCAGAGGTTCAAGAGAGTGATGAAGTTTCTCCTCCGGTTCTCGTGACCACCCGTGCACAAGCCGCACGTCCACAGCCAGCTGACTCTACTGCTACCGCTGTCCCTCAAGACCCTCAGAAACTACCCCCGCATCTGACCAAGTTGGAGTTCCGTAAGTTGCAGAGGGAAGATCTTACTTTAACACCATTGTTTTTCCAGGCTGAGACTCAACCCGACAGTATTCCTGGGTTCTTCCTAGAGAACGACTTGCTCTACCGCAGATATAGACCCAGTAAACTGAAGGAGGAGGACGATTGGGCCAACATCGAACAACTTGTGATTCCCACCAGCCTGCGGCCCACTATTCTACACCTGGCCCACGGAGCATTCTCCCACTACGGCTTCAACAAGACTTACCATGGGATTCGTCAAGACTACTACTGGCCAGGTATGGTAAATAACGTCAAACAGTACGTAAAACAGTGTCATACATGTCAGATGGCAGGCAAACCGAACGTCTCCATTCCCAGAGCACCACTGATTCCCATACAGGTGCCTGCGGAACCTTTCCACAGACTCATAATAGACTGTGTTGGTCCTTTACCTCGGACCAGTTCAGGTAACGCCTACATCCTAACCATCCTGTGTCCTACCACCAGATTTCCCATAGCAGTTCCAGTGAAGAACATCACGGCTGCTACGGTTATAAAACATCTATTGAAGATCTTCACTCAATACGGATTTCCCAGGGAGATTCAAAGTGACTGTGGTACCAACTTCACCAGTGATCTCTTCAAAAGGACACTGGAGGAGTTCAACATCAAACAGGTATTGTCCAGCCCCTATCATCCTGCTTCACAGGGTTCTCTTGAACGTAGTCATCAGACCATCAAAGCACTCTTGAAAAAGTTTTGTAGTGAAACCTCGAAGGATTGGGATAAGCAGATTGACCTTATAATGTGTATTTTCAGAAGTCTCCCCAATGAGTCCCTAGGAGTATCTCCTTATGAGATGCTCTACGGCCGTAAGTGCCGTACTCCCCTTAAGGCTTTCAAAGACTCTCTCAGAGATGCCACCTTCAGTGAGCATCAGAATGTGCCCCAGTTTCTTCAAAACCTTCAACACATTCTAGAGAGAGTCCACCGCTTTGCCCATGATAATCTATTGAAAGCCCAGGTGAGAATGAAGACTCATTACGACCAGACCAGCAAAGTAAGAAAATTCAAGCCGGGAGACTTCGTCCTTGCCTATTTCCCTATCCCAGGTTCACCTTTACAAAACAGGTTTTCAGGACCCTACTGCGTCAAAGAGTGCAGGAATAATAACAACTACGTAATAGAGACTCCAGATAGGCGGCGGAAGACCCAGCTGTGCCACGTCAACCTCCTGAAGCAATATAATGGTACTCCTCCCACTGTCCTGACTAACTATTCTACCTTCACAGAACCCTACATCCACAGTGAGACCATCCCAGCTTCTCCTCCCGAAAGCACTGACAAGGAGTCAGCGCTTTCTAATTCCGAAATCCTTAATGATCTTCCCAAATGCTTTCAGGATAATAATCGTGCTCCTTTGCCCTCTTCTAATTCCACTCTCACCTCGTCAGATAAGCCCTTCATCCTCCATGTCGACGCCAATGGTACCGACGTTGGTGGTGTCGTGATGCAGCAACGAGGCGAGAAGAATACACCTGTCAGCGACTACTGCTACAAGGAACTACGGAACAATTGGCAAGGAGCTACTCTTCCTCATCCTGAAGCTTCAGCACTTCACTCCACACCTGAAAAGTGCTCGGTCCACCATCAACACGGACCACACCACCCTACACCTCCTGCAGCACGCCCACTTCTCATCTCAACGTCTTCTACTATGGGCTTGCTAACTGCAGAAATTCAACCTGGAGACACGCTATACCAAGAGTCTGACAACATCTTAGCCCATGATCTCTCCAGAGTTTATGAAGTAGAAGCGACTCCATCCATTACTCCACCACATAACGACGTACTTCTTCCAGAACCGCAGGCTTCGGGGGAGAGTTGTGACGATAATCTCCTTCAAGAGATTGAGCCTGCTCTTCCCTCCACAATTACGTCGTTGAAATTATATAAAACTACTATGGAAGAAATGTCCAACAACGACAACAACACCAGCAAGGTTTGCCAGAGCGCAAAACGTTGCAGCCAGAGACACCTGTTCAGACTCAAACCGCCAAACTACCTGTTGATCGCTACCGGCTCCGCTGATTGGTCGCCGGTCTGGCTGCAACTGCACTCGCCCCCCCATACTACTTGATGTCTGGGGTCGCCACGACCTCAGACCTCAGAATATTCAGTGCTTTCGTGGTTACCACTCCTCCTGGCTAGACGTTAGCGTGTACTGAGAGAGGTGGTAGCTTAAAGCCAATATTCCAGCACCTTCCCTTTAATTTTGTGTTGCACTTCTTGTTATTTTGCCTTAACGTAACTTTTCATTGTGTCATTTAATTATTCTTATTATTTTGATTGATTGATTTTATTATACAAATTTGTTTGTCCATTTTTTCATGTTTTGATTTATTTAACGTAATTAAAATTTCATTGTTAAAGTTTACTTGTGTTTTGTGTGTCTTCTCCTTACCTTACCACAGACGAAGTTCCAGTTTTTCTATTTTTTTTTATAACTATGTGACGAGGCCATACCACTAGCCTTAAACAGCCGAACACCAACGCGTTACCGTCACAATATATATATATATATATATATATATATATATATATATATATATATATATATATATATATATATATATATATATATTATATATATATATATATATATATATATATATATATATATATATATATATGTCGTACCTAGTAGCCAGAACGCACTTCTCAGCCTACTATGCAAGGCCCGATTTGCCTAATAAGCCAAGTTTTCCTGAATTAATATATTTTCTCTAATTTTTTTCTTATGAAATGATAAAGCTACCCATTTCATTATGTATGAGGTCAATTTTTTTTATTGGAGTTAAAATTAACGTAGATATATGACCGAACCTAACCAACCCTACCTAACCTAACCTAACCTATCTTTATAGGTTAGGTTAGGTTAGGTAGCCGAAAAAGTTAGGTTAGGTTAGGTTAGGTAGGTTAGGTAGTCGAAAAACAATTAATTCATGAAAACTTGGCTTATTAGGCAAATCGGGCCTTGCATAGTAGGCTGAGAAGTGCGTTCTGGCTACTAGGTACGACATATATATATATATATATATATATATATATATATATATATATATATATATATATATATATATATCGTACCTAGTAGCCAGAACGCACTTCTCAGCCTACTATGCAAGGCCCGATTTGCCTAATAAGCCAAGTTTTCATGAATTAATGTTTTTTCGACTACCTAACCTACCTAACCTAACCTAACCTAGGTCTTTTTTTTTATTGGCTACCTAACCTAACCTAACCTATAAATATAGGTTAGGTTAGGTTAGGTAGGGTTGGTTAGGTTCGGTCATATATCTACGTTAATTTTAACTCCAATAAAAAAAAATTGACCTCATACATAGAGAAAAGGGTAGCTTTATCATTTCATAAGAAAAAAATTATAGTAAATATATTAATTCAGGAAAACTTGGCTTATTAGGCAAATCGGGCCTTGCATAGTAGGCTGAGAAGTGAGTTCTGGCTACTAGGTACGACATATATATATATATATATATATATATATATATATATATATATATATATATATATATATATATATATATATATATATATATATATATATATATATATATGTGTGTGTGTGTGTGTACTCACCTAGTTGTGCTTGTGGGGGTTGAGCTCTGGCTCTTTGGTCCCGCCTCTCAACTGTCAATCAACAGGTGTACAGGTTCCTGAGCCTATTGGGCTCTATCATATCTACACTTGAAACTGTGTATGGAGTCAGCCTCCACCACATCACTGCCTAATGCATTCCATTTGTCAACCACTCTGACACTAAAAAAGTTCTTTCTAATATCTCTGTGGCTCATTTGGGCACTCAGTTTCCACCTGTGTCCCTTTGTGCGTGTGCCCCTTGTGTTAAATAGCCTGTTTTTATGTACCCTATCAATTCCCTTGAGAATCTTGAATGTGGTGATCATGTCCCCCCTAACTCTTCTGTCTTCCAGCGAAGTGAGGTTTAATTCCCGTAGTCTCTCCTCGTAGCTCATACCTCTCAGCTCGGGTACTAGTCTGGTGGCAAACCTTTGAACCTTTTCCAGTTTAGTCTTATCCTTGGACTCCATGTTGGAGCTGCATACTCCAGGATTGGCCTGACGTACGTGTGTGTGTGTGTATAGGAAAAGGGAGGTGCTTGATAAGTAGCTTTGATACTATACCTGTAGTCGTTCTCACACCCACTGTGTAAGAATTATACACTGTAATATACATATAATACTGTAATATACATTAAGCTGTGAAATTTGCTTAGCCATATGTATTTTGGGGGTTTAGTCCCTGAGCCCATTATGTACCTCTGTTTTTTTTTAACTACCACCACCCACAGGGAGAGTATGGGGTTCACTACCACCCACAGGGAGAGTATGGGGTTCACTACCACCCACAGGAGGGGTATGGGGTCCACTACCACCCACAGGATGGGTATGGGGTCCACTACCACCCACAGGATGGGTATGGGGTCCACTACCACCCACAGGGAGAGTATGGGTTCACTACCACCCACAGGAGGGGTATGGGGTCCACTACCACCCACAGGATGGGTATGGAGTCCACTACCACCCACAGGATGGGTATGGGGTCCACTACCACCCACAGGGAGAGTATGGGTTCACTACCACCCACAGGAGGGGTATGGGGTCCACTACCACCCACAGGATGGGTATGGGGTCCACTACCACCCACAGGGAGAGTATGGGTTCACTACCACCCACAGGAGGGGTATGGGGTCCACTACCACCCACAGGATGGGTATGGGGTCCACTACCACCCACAGGGAGAGTATGGGTTCACTACCACCCACAGGAGGGGTATGGGGTTCACTACCACCCACAGGAGGGGTATGGGGTCCACTACCACCCACAGGATGGGTATGGGGTTCACTACCACCCACAGGATGGGTATGGGTTCACTACCACCCACAGGATGGGTATGGGGTCCACTACCACCCACAAGATGGGTATGGGGTTCACTACCACCCACAGGAGGGGTATGGGATTCACTACCACCCACAGGATGGGTATGGGGTCCACTACCACCCACAGGATGGGTATGGGGTCCACTACCACCCACAGGATGGGTATGGGGTTCACTACCACCCACTGGATGGGTATGGGGTCCACTACCACCCACAAGATGGGTATGGGGTCCACTACCACCCACAGGATGGGTATGGGGTCCACTACCACCCACAGGGTGAGTATGGGGTTCACTACCACCCACAGGAGGGGTATGGGGTTCACTACCACCCACAGGAGGGGTATGGGGTTCACTACCACCCACAGGAGGGGTATGGGGTTCACTACCACCCACAGGAGGGGTATGGGGTTCACTACCACCCACAGGAGGGGTATGGGGTTCACTACCACCAACAGGATGGGTATGGGGTCCACTACCACCCACAGGATTGGTATGGGGTCCACTACCACTCACAGGATGGGTATGGGGTCCACTACCACCCACAGGATGGGTATGGGGTCCACTACCACTCACAGGATGGGTATGGGGGACCACTACCACCCACAGGATGGGTATGGGGGACCACTACCACCCACAGGATGGGTATGGGGTCCACTACCACCCACAGGATGGGTATGGGGTCCCCTACCACCCACAGGATGGGTATGGGGTCCACTACCACCCACAGGATGGGTATGGGGTCCCCTACCACCCACAGGATGGGTATGGGGTCCACTACCACCCACAGGATGGATATGGGGGGTCCACTACCACCAACAGGATGGATATGGGGGGTTCACTACCACCCACAGGATGGGTATGGGGTCCACTACCACCCACAGGATGGGTATGGGGTCCACCACCACCCACAGGATGGGTATGGGGTCCACTACCACCCACAAGATGGGTATAGGGTCCACTATCGCCCATAGAAATGGATATGACGTCCCTCTACCACCCACAGGATGGATACGCCGTCCCTTCCCACCCACAGGATGGATACGCCGTCCCTTCCCACCCACAGGATGGATACGCCGTCCCTTCCCACCCACAGGATGGATATGACGTCCCTTCCCACCCACAGAACGGGTATAGATGCATAAGAAATGAACTAAACAAACTGTCCTCTCCACACCCCCGACAACGTCACCGGAACAAAGAGACATGACACACAAGGAAGTGTCCAGAGATAACTATCAACCCCCAGGTCATCACAGGTCAGTAATGAGGTCACTGCCGGGGGAGGCCGAGGGGAGAGGAAGCGAAGGTGGTGACATAGGCCGGTGTGGGAGGGGGGATAGGAGGAGAGAGGAAAAGTGGGAGGGAAAGTGGATGGAAAGGGAAGGGGAATATTATCGGCAAAGAGGATGAGAAAGTTAAATGAGAATGAAATGAATTAAGAGAGAGAGATAGAGAAAGGCAGAGCGAGTGAGGGAGAGTACAGCAGCAGGGTACAGCAGAAATAGCGGGGTACAGCAGCAGGGTACAGCAGAAGTAGCGGGGTACAGCAGCAGGGTACAGCAGAAATAGCGGGGTACAGCAGAAGCAGCAGGGTACAGCAGAAATAGCGGGGTACAGCAGCAGGGTACAGCAGAAGTAGCAGAAAACAGCAGCAGGGTACAGCAGAAGTAGCGGGGTACAGCAGCAGGGTACAGCAGAAGTAGCGGGGTACAGCAGCAGGGTACAGCAGAAATAGCGAGGTACAGCAGAAATAGCGAGGTACAGCAGCAGGGTACAGCAGAAGTAGCGAGGTACAGCAGAAGTAGCGAGGTACAGCAGCAGGGTACAGCAGAAGTAGCGAGGTACAGCAGCAGGGTACAGCAGCAGGGTACAGCAGAAGTAGCGGGGTACAGCAGCAGGGTACAGCAGAAGTAGCAGGGTACAGCAGCAGCATACAGCAGAAGTAGCAGGGTACAGCAGCAACATCAGGGTACAAGGAAGAAGAGGAAACATTAACCACCAAGATAACGCCGTAGCGGTAACACCTGAAGCATTAACCACCAAGATAACGCCGTAGCGGTAACACCTGAAGCATTAACCACCAAGATAACGCCGTAGCGGTAACACCTGAAGCATTAACCACCAAGATAACGCCGTAGCGGTAACACCTGAAGCATTAACCACCAAGATAACGCCGTAGCGGTAACACCTGAAGCATTAACCACCAAGATAACGCCGTAGCGGTAACACCCGAAGCATTAACCACCAAGATAACGCCGTAGCGGTAACACCTGAAGCATTAACCACCAAGATAACGCCGTAGCAGTAACACCTGAAACATTAACCACCAAGAGATGACACGAGCTATCCGGCCCTCCAACAAATTCCCAGAATTAAGAGCCTCGCCGGCCAGTCCAAGGCGGCGGTGGCCCTAATGACTCTAGCAGTAAAACCCGGTAGGGAACTTTACGCCCGGCGAAGCAAGGCCCTCTAATGACGCCCTGTTGAGTCGCGCGGACGCCACACACACCACCGCTCGGCTTAACACAACACCGTAAAAAATGGCAATGGTTGACAGGCAGATCTTTGTGTGGTCGAGGAGGTATGCACGGAGCCCGTTGGCGTTAAAGCTCCACTGACACACAGGAAAGCCAGGCTTGTTCACTCTTCTGATTGTATTCTTGTCTATTCTTGCTGTATTTCTTGTATATTCTTGCTGTATTAAGTTCCTCGTGTCCGTGTATGTGAGACCTTTCACACCCATAAACACACAGGGCAGTGCAGGGGTCTGGTAGCTAAGCGGACTTCGCGCGGGACTCGTAGCTAGGTGGACAGCGCGCGGGACTCGTAATCGTGTGGCCCGGGTTCGATTCCCAGAGGCAAATGGGCAGAGTTTCTTTCACCACTGATGCCCCTGTTACCTAGCAGTAAATAGGTACCTGGGAGTTAGACAGCTGTTACGGGCTGCTTCCTGGTGTGTGTGTGTGTGTGTGTGGAAAAAATAGTTAGTAGTTAGTAATAGTTGATTGACTGACAGTTGAGAGGCGGGCCGAAAGAGCAAAGCTCAACCCCCGCAAGCACAACTAGGCCAATACACACACAGGTCTTGAACTACAGGCCAGTGTCCCTAACCTGCATACCATGCAAGGTGATGGAGAAGATTGTGCGAAAAAATAATGGAACATCTGGACCGAAAGAACTTTTGTAACACAGCATCAGCATGGGTTCAGGGATGGGAAATATTATCTCATAGGATTAATGGAATTTTATGACCAGGTGACAAAAATTAAGCAAGAAAGAAAAGGATGGACAGATTGTATAATTTTTTTTTTTTTTTTTTTTTTGAGATATATACAAGAGTTGTTACATTGTTGTAGAGCCACTAGTACGCGTAGCGTTTCGGGCAGGTCCCTGGAATACGATCCCCTGCCGCGAAGAATCGTTTTTTCATCCAAGTACACATTTTACTGTTGCGTTAAACAGAGGCTACAGTTAAGGAATTGCGCCCAGTAAATCCTCCCCGGCCAGGATACGAACCCATGACATAGCGCTCGCGGAACGCCAGGCGAGTGTCTTACCACTATACCACGGAGACTGTGGATTGTCAGAAAGCCTTTGAGACAGTACCCCATAAGAGACTAGTGCACAAACTGGAGATGCATGCAGGAGTGAAAGGTAAGGTACTCCATTGGATAAGGGAGTACCTAAGCAACAGAAAACAGTGAGTCACTATCAGGGGTGAGGTCTCAGAGTGCCGAGGCGTCACCAGTGGAGTCCCATAGGATTTAGGTCTTGGACCTATCCTGTTTCTGATATGTAAACGCTCTCTCAGAGGCAACCGATTCGATCATCTCAATGTTTGCTGATGATTATGAGAAGGATTAAGACCGAGGAAGATAGCAAGAGGCTACAAGATAACCTAGGCAAACTGAAGGAACAGTTCAACAAATGGCAACTAAAGTTCAATCCAAATAAATGTAAGGTAATGAAACTAGGTGGAGGGAACAAGAGGCCAAACACAGCTACTGAATGAGGGACAAAGTCCTTCATGAAACGGACAGAGAGAAAAATCTAGGAGTTAATATCACACCAAACCTGTCTCCTGAAGCCCACATAAAAAGAATATCAGCAGCAGCGATTGCGAAGCTAGCTAACATCTGGACTGTCTTTTTTTTTTAGAAACTTGTTTAACTAACCTAACCTAACCTATAAAGGAATCATTTAGAACCTTGCACACTATGAACCTCGTGGATTTAAGACCACTCCTGGAGTATGCGACTCCAGCGACTCAAAGGTATGCGACAGTCCATAACTTGTCAAACATAAGACGAAACTGGGGAAGGTTCGAAGGTATGCCACATAACTAGTCCCAGAACTAAGAGGTACGAGTTACTAGGAAAAGCTACGTGAATTGCACCTCACATCACTGGAAGACAGAAGAGTTTAGAGGGATATATGACAACCAAGGGGAGCCGGTCGGCCGAGCGGACAGCACGCGGAACTTGTGATTCTGTGGTCCTGGGTTCGATCCCAGGCGCCGGCGAGAAACAATGGGCAGAGTTTCTTTCACCCTATGCTCCTGTTACCTAGCAGTAAAATAGGTACCTGGGTGTTAGTCAGCTGTCACGGGCTGCTTCCTGGGGGTGGAGGCCTGGTCGAGGACCGGGCCGCGGGGACACTTAAAAAGCCCCGAAATCATCTCATGATAACCTCAAGATAACCACATACATGATTCTCAATGGAATTGACAGGGGTAGATAATGATAAGATTATTTGAAACCGGTGGTACTCGCTCAAGGGGACACAGGTGGAAACTGAAGACCCAAATGAAAGGAAGGGGAACTATCAGGAGAAAGCACCGAGCCATTACGACTATATAGCACTGGGAAGGGGTCAGGATAAGGATTTGGGATGCGACGGGGGTAAGGAATGGTGCTCAGCCACTTGGACGGTCGGGGATTGAACGCCGATATGCATAAAGCGAGACCGTCGCTCTACCGTCCAGCCACAGAATCATTATAAATAATTTTATCAGTGTCAGAGTAGTTAACAGGTGAAATGCATTAGGCAGTGATGTGGTGGAGGCTGACTCCATACACAGTTTCAAATGTAGATATGATAGAGCCCAATAGGCTCAGCAACCTTTCCACCAGTTGATTGACGTATTGGCAATCCCAATCATTATGGACGAAGAGGAGGTGGCCGCGGGAGAGAATCAGTAACAGCGAGAATCCGTCTTGGATACAAATATCCATGAAGATTCGAAATGGAAACCACAGTTGAGCCGCGGAGTTGCAGAATCTGTGGTGAGAGTGATGGACACCGCCTTGACCACTACCTGAGAGAAGTGAACATCTAAGAGTCATTAGAAATATGTGTAGCATAATAAATCCTACAATGAGTTAGGAAAAACACTATTTGTCAAATATTGATGCTGTTCTTAAAAGATTCCCCCATTTTGCACCCGCAAGATAACGTAAGCTTTTAAGGGTTGATAAATGTTAATCTTCTTGTTTGAGGAGCTGTTCACTTGAGACAGTTAAGCAAGTCCCAGCTGTGTCTGGGTACAAGTGACAGGATGAACAACCCAGCGGGTTTTCTTCCTATTGGGGAGTGTTGTACATGCTGCTATGGCAGTGTGTCCACTCACAAGATGAGTGGCGCTGCCCAATACTGTCACTATGGCGGTGTGTCCACTCACAGGATGAGTGGTGCTGCCCAATACTGTCACTATGGCGGTGTGTCCACTCACAAGATGAGTGGCGCTGCCCAATACTGTCACTATGGCGGTGTGTTCACTCACAGGATGGGTGGCGCTGCCCAATACTGTCACTATGGCGGTGTGTCCACTCACAGGATGGGTGGCGCTGCCCAATACTGTCACTATGGCGGTGTGTCCACTCACAGAATGAGTGACGCTGCCCAATACTGTCACTATGGCGGTGTGTCCACTCACAGGATGAGTGGCGCTGCCCAATACTGGCGGCGGTGTGTCCACTCACAGGATGAGTGGCGCTGCCCAATACTGTCACTTTGGCGGTGTGTCCACTCACAGGATGAGTGACGCTGCCCAATACTGTCACTATGGCGGTGTGTTCACTCACAGGATGGGTGGCGCTGCCCAATACTGTCACTATGGTGGTGTGTTCACTCACAGGATGGGTGGCGCTGCCCAATACTGTCACTATGGCGGTGTGTCCACTCACAGGATGAGTGGCGCTGCCCAATACTGTCACTATGGCGGTGTGTTCACTCACAGGATGAGTGGCGCTGCCCAATACTGTCACTATGGCGGTGTGTCCACTCACAGGATGAGTGGCGCTACCCAATACTGTCACTATGGTGGTGTGTTCACTCACAGGATGAGTGGCGCTGCCCAATACTGTCACTATGGCGGTGTGTCCACTCACAGGATGAGTGGCGCTACCCAATACTGTCACTATGGTGGTGTGTTCACTCACAGGATGAGTGGCGCTGCCCAATACTGTCACTCTCAGCAGTGCCAGAGAGAGACGTCACTAAGCCACCAACAGTGCCAGAGAGAGACGTCACCAAGCCACCAACAGTGCCAGAGAGAGACGTCACTAAGCCACCAACAGTGCCAGAGAGAGACGTCACTAAGCCACCAACAGTGCCAGAGAGAGACGTCACTAAGCCACCAACAGTGCCAGAGAGAGACGTCACTAAGCCACCAACAGTGCCAGAGAGAGACGTCACTAAGCCACCAACATTGCCAGAGAGACGTCACTAAGCCACCAACAGTGCCAGAGAGAGACGTCACCAAGCCACCAACAGTGCCAGAGAGAGACGTCACTAAGCCACCAACAGTGCCAGAGAGAGACGTCACCAAGCCACCAACAGTGCCAGAGAGAGACGTCACTAAGCCACCAACAGTGCCAGAGAGAGACGTCACTAAGCCACCAACAGTTCCAGAGAGAGACGTCACTAAGCCACCAACAGTGCCAGAGAGAGACGTCACCAAGCCACCAACAGTGCCAAACAGAGACATCACCAAAACACCAGCAAGCTATCACCGCCACTTCACCATTTAGATAGCACAAATCATGATAACACAAAGGAGCAAATATTGTTATCAGTGGATTCTGCTGCGGAATATCTCCCCCTCGACTAGATATTAACAATCAAGTAGTTAACTTTACACCGAATTACAACTCCGTATCAATAACAATTATATCCTAATTACCTCAAGAAAGATATAGTGAAGATGCTGAATCATAAAAATATATATAGAACCGACTTAAGTGCTCACTTACCACCTCATTCATTCATCAAAATGTTATGTTAATCAGATAAGAAATTACCTTGAGAAAACGGAGATAACGATGGCTGACTAAGGTATTTAAAAATGTGACTGTGGTATATAAATTTTTGTTTGAGAGGTGATTATCTAATGTTGTTTGTTTGACATTGATTTTGGAGGAATGAGGGCTTGCGTGGTGGTGTGGTGGTGTGGTGGTGTGGTGGTGTGGTGGTGGGGTGGTTGGTGGTGTGGCGTGGTTGTGTGGTGTGGTGGGTGGTGTGGTGTGGTGGGTGGTGTGGTGTGGTGGGTGGTGGGGTGGTGGTGGTGGTGTGGTGGGTGGGGTGGTGGTGGTGTGGTGGTGTGGTGGTGTGGTGGTGTGGTGTGTGGTGGTGGTGGGTGATGGTGGTGTGGGTGTGGTGTGGTGGTGTGGTGGTGGTGGTGTGGTGGTGGTGGGTGGTGTGGTGGTGGTGTGGTGTGGTGGTGGTGTGGTGTGGTGGTGGGGTGGTGGTGGGTGGTGTGGTGGTGGGTGGTGGGGTGGTGGTGGTGGGTGGTGGGTGGTGGGTGTGGTGGTAGGTGGTGTGGTGGTGTGGTGTGGTGGTAGGTGGTGTGGTGGTGTGGTGGTAGGTGGTGTGGTGGTGTGGTGGTGTGGTGGTGTGGTGGTGGTGGTGTGGTGGTGGTGGTGGTGTGGTGGTGGTGGTGGTGGTGGGTGGTGGTGGTGGGTGGGTGGTGGTGTGGTGTGGTGGTGGTGGTGTGGTGGTGGGTGGTGTGGTGGGTGGGTGGTGGTGGGTTGTGGTGGTGGGTGGGTGGTGTGTGGTGGTGGGGGTGTGGTGGGTGGTGGTGGTGGGTGGTGGTGTGGTGGTGTGGTGTGGTGGTGGTGGTGGTGGGGTGGGGGGTGGTGGTGTGTGTGGTGGTGTGGTGGTGTGGTGGGTGGAGTGTGGTGGGGTGGTGTGTGTGGGTGGTGTGGTGGTGGGAGGTGTGGTGGAGGGTGGTGTGGTGGAGGGGTGGTGTGGTGGAGGGTGGGGTGGTGGGGGGTGGTGTGGTGATGGTGGTGTGGTGGTGGGTGGTGTGGTGGTGGTGGGTGGTGGTGGGGGTGGTGTGGTGAGGGTGGGTGGGGTGGTGGGGGTGGTGGTGGTGGGTGGGGTGGTGTGGTGGTGGGTGGTGTGTGTGGAGGGGGTGTGGTGGTGGGTGGTGTGGTGGAGGGTGGTGTGGTGGAGGGTGGTGTGGTGGAGGTGGTGGTGGTGGTGGGGGTGGTGGTGGTGTGTGGTGGTGGGTGGTGTGTGGTGGAGGGGGGTGTGGTGGAGGGTGGTGTGGTGGAGGGTGGTGGTGGTGTGGGTGGGTGGTGTGGTGGAGGATGGTGTGGTGGTGGAGGGTGGTGTGGTGGTGGGTGTGGGTGGTGGGTGTGTGGTGGGGTGGGTAGTGGGTGGTGGGTGGTGGGTGGTGGTGTGGTGGTGGTGGTGGTGTGGTGGGTGGGTGGTGTGGTGGTGGTGGTGGTGGGTGGTGGGTGGGGTGGTGGTGGTGGGTGGGGTGGTGGTGGTTGGTGGTGGTGGGTGGTGGGTAGTGTGGTGGTGGTGGGTGTGTGGTGGTGGTGGGTGGTGGTGGTGGGTGGTGTGGTGGTGGTGGTGGGTGGTGGTGTGGTGGTGGTGGGGTGGTGGTGTGGTGGTGGGTGTGGTGGTGGTGGTGGTGGTGGTGGGTGGTGGTGGTGGGTGGTGGTGGTGGGTGGTGGTGGTGGTGGTGGTGGGTGGTGGGTTGGTGGTGGTGGTGGCTGGTGGTGGGTAGTGGTGCTGGTGGTGGGTGGTGGGGTGGTGGTGGTGGGTGGGGGGTGGTGGTGTGGTGTGGTGGGTGGGTGGGGTGGTGGGTGGTGTGGGGGTGGTGGTGGTGTGTGGGGTGGTGGTGGGTGGTGTGGTGGTGGGGGGTGGTGGGTGGTGGTGGTGGTGGTGGTGGGGTGGTGGGGATGGTGGGTGGTGGTGCGTGGTGGGGGGTGGGTGGTGGTGGTGGGGTGGTGGTGGGTGGTGTGGTGGTGGTGGGTGGTGTGGTGGTGGTGGGTGGTGTGGTGGTGGTTGGTGGTGGCTGGTGGTGGGTAGTGTGGTGGTGGTGGGTGGTGTGGTGGTGGGTGGTGGTGGTGTGGTGGTGGTTGGTGGTGGTGTGGTACAGAGAGCTGTGGCATAGAGTGGTTGTGAGAGTAATATTGAGAAAAGTGATGTACAAAAGTATTAAACTTACACAAAAATTACTCAAACAACAGTCTCACGTCTCCTGGTAAAGCCTAAGCTGTTTATTTACAAAAGCTTCGTGGTGGATGGAAGAATTTAAGTCCCAGACTTCAAGACAAATATTTGTCTAGTCTATTTTTAAAAATTTACACAACAGTAATCGCAATTTATATATTTTCCACTCCGTAAAAAAAGGGAGAAACTATTGTGCCTGAACGAAATGAAAAGCTGAAACCAATATCATGTATTCCGTTTATTGACAGCACTGATAAACCATTTCATGAATCACAACTGCCGTGCCGTTTGGAGTTTAAATTTTTTTATGGGCACAGGTGAAGGAAAAAGTTTAGAAATATGAATTATAATATGAGTTATGACCGGCGGGCTGTCCGCCTTGCTGACACGATGTGTTGGCAGCTACGCTAAGCTTGCTCTCTACTGCCAGTATGTGTATGGTTCTTCCTGTGTTTCTCGGCACATATGGATGTCTCAGCTTCAAGACCTGCCATTGAAACCTTGCAAGAAGAGCACATAAGTGCAACCTGACCACAAATGTCATAGAATTAATGCAAACACGTCAAGGCCGCCGGGAACGTATCAACTGAGTGCCGAGTCATGTGGGAATACTAGGCAATGACATTGAAGACTAAGCTGCAAAACTTGCAACTAGAAAATATGTAGACATTTACATACCACAAACTAGCACATTTCAAACTAATAATTTGAGATAGAGCAATACAGTAGATGTACTGTACAGTGACCACGACACAGCAGTTGCAACATCAGGATCTGTGGGTTGGTACAGGATTTGGTTCTTGATTACTGACTACCCACGGTGACTACTGACTACCCCTGGTGACTACCGACTACCCCTGGTGACTACTGACAACCCCTGGTGATTACCGACTTCCCCACGTGTTTACCGACTACCCCACGTGACTACCGACTACCCCACGTGACTACCGACTACCCCCAGGGGGACTACCGACCCACCCCAGGTGACTACTGACTACCCCCAGGTGACTACTGACTACCCCCAGGTGACTACCGACTACCCCCAGGTGACTACTGACTACCCCCAGGTGACTACCGACTACCCCCAGGTGACTACCGACTACCCCCAGTGACTACCGACTACCCCCAGGTGACTACCGATTACCCCCAGGTGACTATTGACTACCCCCAGGTGACTACCGACTACCCCAGGTGACTACCGACTACCCCCAGGTGACTATGACTACCCCCAGGTGACTACCGACTACCCCAGGTGACTACCGACTACCCCCAGGTGACTACCGACTACCCCCAGGTGACTACTGACTACCCCACGTGACTACCGACTACCCCCAGGGGGACTACCGACCCCCCCAGGTGACTACTGACTACCCCCAGGTGACTACTGACTACCCCCAGGTGACTACCGACTACCCCCAGGTGACTACTGACTACCCCCAGGTGACTACCGACTACCCCCAGGTGACTACCGACTACCCCCAGGTGACTACCGACTACCCCAGGTGACTACCGATTACCCCCAGGTGACTATTGACTACCCCCAGGTGACTACCGACTACCCCCAGGTGACTACCGACTACCCCCAGGTGACTATTGACTACCCCCAGGTGACTACCGACTACCCCCAGGTGACTACCGACTACCCCCAGGTGACTACCGACTACCCCCAGGTGACTACTGACTACCCCCAGGTGACTATTGACTACCCCCAGGTGACTACTGACTACCCCCAGATGACCACTGACTACCCCCAGGTGACTACTGACTACCCCCAGGTGACTACTGACTACCCCCAGGTGACTACTGTCTACCCATGATGACTACCGACTACCCCCAGGTGACTATCGACAACCCCATGTTGACTACTGACTACCCCCAAGTGACTACCGTGTACCCTCTGGTGACTACTGACTACCCCCAGGTGACTACTGATTACCCCCAGGTGACTACTGACTACCCCCAGGTGACTACTGACTACCCCCAGGTGACTACTGACTACCCCCAGGTGACTATTGACTACCCCCAGGTGACTACTGACTATCCCAAGGTGACTTCTGACTACCCCTCGTGACTACTGACTACCCCCAGGTGACTACTGACTACCCCCAGGTGACTACCGACTACCCCAGTGACTACCGACTACCCCAGGTGACTACCGACTACCCCCAGGTGACTACCGACTACCCCCAGGTGACTACTGACTACCCCCAGGTGACTACCGACTACCCCCAGGTGACTACCGACTACCCCCAGGTGACTACCGACTACCCCCAGATGACTACTGACTACCCCCAGGTGACTACCGACTACCCCCAGGTGACTACTGACTACCCCCAGGTGACTACTGACTACCCCCAGGTGACTACCGACTACCCCCAGGTGACTACTGACTACCCCCAAGTGACTACTGACTACCCCCAGGTGACTACTGACTACCCCTGGTGACTACTGACTACCCCCAGGTGACTACCGACTACCTCCAGGTGACTACCGACTACCTCCAGGTGACTACCGACTACCCCCAGGGGACTACCGACTTTCCCCAGTGACTACCCCCATGTGACTACCGACTACCCCCAGGTGACTACCGACTACCCCCAGGTGACTACCGACTACCCCCAGGTGACTACGGACTACCCCCAGGTGACTACTGACTACCCCCAAGTGACTACTGACTATCCCCAGGTGACTACCGACTACCCCAGGTGACTACTGACTACCCCAAGTGACTACTGACTACCCCCAGTGACTACCGACTACCCCCAGGTGACTACCGACTACCCCCAGGTGACTACCGACTACCCCCAGGTGACTACCGACTACCCCCAGGTGACTACTGACTACCCCCAAGTGACTACTGACTACCCCCAGGTGACTACCGACTACCCCCAGGTGACTACTGACTACCCCCAGGTGACTACTGACTACCCCCAGGTGACTACTGACTACCCCCAGGTGACTACCGACTACCCCCAGGTGACTACCGACTACCTCCAGGTGACTACCGACTACCCCCAGGTGACTACCGACTACCCCCAGGTGACTACCGACTTTCCCCAGGTGACTACCCCCAGGTGACTACCGACTACCCCCAGGTGACTACCGACTACCCCCAGGTGACTACTGACTACCCCCAAGTGACTACTGACTATCCCAGGTGACTACCGACTACCCCAAGTGACTACTGACTACCCCAAGTGACTACTGACTACCCCCAGGTGACTACCGACTACCCCCAGGTGACTACCGACTACCCCCAGGTGACTACCGACTACCCCCAGGTGACTACCGACTACCCCCAGGTGACTACTGACTACCCCCAGGTGACTACTGACTACCTTGAGGTTACCTTGAGATGATTTCGGGGCTTTTTAGTGTCCCCGCGGCCCGGTCCTCGACCAGGCCTCCACCCCCAGGAGACAGCCCGTGACAGCTGACTAACACCCAGGTACCTATTTTACTGCTAGGTAACAGGGGGCATAGGGTGAAAGAAACTCTGCCCATTGTTTCTCGCCGGCGCCTGGGATCGAACCCAGGACCACAGGATCACAAGTCCCGCGTGCTGTCCGCTCGGCCGACCGGCTCCCCGACTACCCCCAAGTGACTACTGACTACCCCCAGGTTGACTACCGACTACCCCCAGAGTGACTACCGACTACCCCCAGTGACTACCGACTACCCCCAGGTGACTACCGACTACCCCCAGGTGACTACCGACTAACCAAGTGACTACACCGACTCCCAGGTGACTATGACTACCCCCAGGTTGACTACTGACTACCCCAGATGACTACTGAACCCCAGATGACTACTGACTACCCCAGGTGACTACTGACTATACCAGATGGTACTGTCTACCCTGGTGACTACTGTCTACCTGGTGACTACTGTCTACCCCCACGTGACTACTGACTACCCCCAGGTGACTACTGACTACCCCCAGGTGACTACTGACTACCCCCAGATGACTACTGACTACCCCCAGATGACTACTGTCTACCCCTGGTGACTACTGACTACCCCCAGATGACTACTGTCTACCCCCAGATGACTGACTACCCCAGGTGACTACTGTCTACCCCTGGTGACTACTGACTACCCCCAGATGACTACTGTCTACCCCTGGTGACTACTGACTACCCCCAGATGACTACTGTCTACCCCCAGATGACTACTGACTACCCCCAGGTGACTACTGACTATCCCCAGGTGACTAAAGACTACCCCCAGGTGACTACTGACTACCCCCAGATGACTACTGTCTACCCCTGGTGACTACTGACTACCCCCACGTGACTACTGACTACCCCCAGGTGACTACCCCCAGGTGACTACTGACTATCCCCAGGTGACTACTGACTACCCCCAGGTGACTACTGACTACCCCCAGATGACTACTGTCTACCCCTGGTGACTACTGACTACCCCTGGTGACTACTGTCTACCCCTGGTGACTACTGACTACCCCCACGTAACTACTGACTACCCCTGATGACTATCCCTGTCCCCACCCACAGTCCTTAATTCCCCTCCCATAGACCCTCCACAACCCTTGCCCCCCCCTCTCCTACCACCAATCGCGCCCCCCCTCCCCCCAATCCTCATCAGAGACGGAAAAGATTTACAGATTAGGAAAACGTAAGGCAACAAATATGAGATTAGAGAAATATTTATCTGTCATGTCTGATAACATTGCCACGGGGGGAAGGGGGGGGGGGGGGGAGAGGAGGCCTTTGTTGCCCAATCTATTTCCCGAGCGATTGGAATCTCTGATTAGCACTCGACTCCCTTTTGCATCGTTACCCCCCTTCCCTTCTCTAGGCGCCCTCTGGTAGGTGATTTACTGATTATCTATCGCTGGCTTCTGATTCACCCCCTTTCTGTCCCCCCCCCTATTGTGTGGACCGAAGGGATGTATATATATATATATATATATATATATATATATATATATATATATATATATATATATATATATATATATATATATATATAATATGTCGTACCTAGTAGCCAGAACTCACTTCTCAGCCTACTATTCAAGGCCCGATTTGCCTAATAAGCCAAGTTTCCTGAATTAATATATTTACTATAATTTTTTTCTTATGAAATGATAAAGCAACCTTTTCTCTATGTATGAGGTCAATTTTTTTTTTATTGGAGTTAAAATTAACGTAGATATATGACCGAACCTAACCAACCCTACCTAACCTAACCTAACCTATATTTATAGGTAAGGTTAGGTTAGGTAGCCAAAAAAGCAAGGTCTAGGTTAGGTTAGGTAGGTTAGGTAGACGAAAAAAACATTAATTCATGAAAACTTGGCTTATTAAGCAAATCGGGCCTTGAATAGTAGGCTGAGAAGTGCGTTCTGGCTATTAGGTACGACATATATATATATATATATATATATATATATATATATAGGTCCCTGGCACTGATGTTTACTGTAGCTGGATGTGTGGTTGAGGCTGTGGAGGCTCTATCCTCCTCCTCCTGGGCCTTCGCTTCTCTATCCTCGTAGGTCGACCTACAAAGAACCTACCCTATCCTTTCCCATACAGGTCGAGGCTGACCTACAAACACTCAGAACCCACCCTCGTCCTCCAAGGTCGACCTACCAACACTCCTATCCTTCTATCCCTCTCAGGACGACCAATATCCACCCCCTATCCACGCCTTCTATCCCAAGACCTTTTCAGCGGAGGCGCCACTGTTGTGTGGGGACCTCCTGTTGAGACAGCTGTCTAAGGAACGACGCGTGACAGGTGTCACTACTTGATGACAGCGGTGACAGCCCAGGTGACAGACATGCTCAGACAACAGCTGCTGACCTCCTAAGCATGTTGCTGCTGATCTTCTGGGCTCATCAGCATGTTGCTGCTGATCTTCTGGGCTCATCAGCATGTTGCTGCTGATCTTCTGGGCTCATCAGCATGTTGCTGCTGATCTTCTGGGCTCTTCAGCATGTTGCTGCTGATCTTCTGGGCTCTTCAGCATGTTGCTGCTGATCTTCTGGGCTCTTCAGCATGTTGCTGCTGATCTTCTGGGCTCTTCAGCATGTTGCTGCTGATCTTCTGGGTTCTTCAGCATGTTCTTGAGTGGATCTGTCTGGGTGTAAGTGCATCTGTGTAGCATGGGTGGTGTTTATGTGGGCGTGGGTGGTGGTGGTGGTGCAGAGGTCCAGTAGCTTAGTGGGCGTGGGTGGTGGTGGTGGGGCAGAGGTCCAGTAGCTTAGTGGGCGTGGGTCGTGGTGGTGGTGCAGAGGTCCAGTAGCTTAGTGGGCGTGGGTGGTGGTGGTGGGGCAGAGGTCCAGTAGCTTAGTGGGCGTGGGTGGTGGTGGTGGTGCAGAGGTCCAGTAGCTTAGTGGGCGTGGGTGGTGGGGGTGGTGCAGAGGTCCAGTAGCTTAGTGGGCGTGGTGTGGGTGGTGGGGGCAGAGGTCCAGTAGCTTAGTGGGCGTGGGTGGTGGTGGTGGTGCAGAGGTCACAGTAGCTGGTAGTGGGCGGTCAGGTCACTGTGGGCGTGGGTGGTGGTGCAGAGGTCCAGTAGCTTAGTGGGCGTGGGTGGTGGTGGTGCAGAGGTCCAGTAGCTTAGTGGGCGTGGGTGGTGGTGGTGCAGAGGTCCAGTAGCTTAGGGGGGGCGTGGGTGGTAGGTGGTGCAGGGTCCAGTAGCTTAGTGGGCGTGGGTGGTGGTGGTGGTGGTGCAGAGTCACAGTAGGGCTTAGGTGGGCGTGGGTGGTGGTGGTCACTGTGGTGCAGAGGTCCAGGTGGGAGCTTACTGTGGGCGTGGGTGGTGGTGGTGCAGGGTCACAGTAGCTTAGTGGTGGTGGGTGGTGGTGGTGGTCAGGTCATGAGGTGGCAGTAGCTGGTAGTGGGCGTGGTCACTGTGGGCGTGGGTGGTGGTGCAGAGGTCCAGTAGCTTAGTGGGCGTGGGTGGTGGGTGGTGCAGAGGTCCAGTAGCTTAGTGGGCGTGGGTGGTGGTGGTGCAGAGGTCCAGGGGTCAGGTCACTGTGGGCGTGGGTGGTGGTGGTGGGGAGGTCAGGTCACTGTGGGCGTGGGTGGTGGTGGGGGAGGTCACTGTGGGCGTGGGTGGTGGTGGGGGGTCAGGTCACTGTGGGCGTGGGAGGGTGATGGGAAAGTTGAGAGAGGACGGCCACTGTTCCACCCACGCGCCATCCATCACCTCTCCCCTCTTCCTCCTATAGTACCTCACATGGAGGTCAAGAAGGGGGGGGG